>JAOPGA020000462.1:0-19114 GCA_026419775.2 Acrasis kona
CTTATGATGTCTTTGTGTGCTCATTAATATAAAACTCAATTCAATTTTTGACACTTACAATGCCGATGTGGATAAAAAATATCAAAAACTGAAGACAGAAAGAAGACGGGTATAAAATAGATGAATACCACCACGCCAAATATTACATGTCTTGCACGTCAGTCATGTAGTAGTTGTAGAAAGATGCATAAAAAGTGTGATCGGTTGCTTCCTGTGTGTGGATTATGTTCTAAGCGAGGAAAAACATGTTCATACGATGACGAAAATGTTAGGAATACACAGCCAAGGCAAACAATTTCAAAATCAAAAGTGCCACAAACATTCGTCTTGGATGAATCGGTTAGTGACATTAATGATTTCATCTTCCAGTCGTTAAATTATAACATGCCATTCATACCCCCAGAAAAGCTCGAGAAAATGGTCAAAATGGTATCAGTAGGCATAATTGATACATCACAGTACACCACAGATGAGCTCGCTTTTGTACACAGTGCTTTCGCTATAGGTACCAAATATAAGGGTAACCTCGAAGCAAGTAAAGTCCATTTTGACAAAGCTCGAACCCTCATGGCACTCAACCTCGACCTCATCGTCGAAAGTTACATTACGGCAGGCTGCTGTTGTTTCTTGGGAACGTACTGCGCGTTGCAATTAGAAACCTCTAGGGCAGAATTCTACTGTACTCTGCTTCGGTTGTTCATCGATCATCAATCCAAACAATCCACCAGAGACAAACGTCTAAACTTTATAGAGCACGAACACATTACGATTACATCCCTACTATCTCAAGAGCCAGATATGGAGTTACTTTTAAAGAAGTTCATGGACAGATACTTTTCACTAAGTGACTTTTATCGAGGACAACTACCTGACCTTAAGGTTCAAGAAGAAGTTTCTGCGTGGCTCACGAAATCAGACATTGATGGTATTTATTCTGACCTCCGAAACAGATCCAATAAAGAGTTTCCATTAAATCCAGAACGTTTTGAAAAACTAACAAAATCCATCTTAGGCATGTACAAAGGAAAAAACACTGAACTTCCCGCCATTTCGGAGAGATGGGGCATCTCAATGTTGATTCTACATGGAGCTCAACTGCAATACTATCAGAACGTTGGAGACCATCAAGGTGCCAGAAGGGAAGCCGATCTAATTACAGAAGTCATTGTGGAAAGAAATGTCATTTTTAAAATGGCGGGAGTCATCATTAAAGCGGCTGCCAACGTTCATTTGCAAGATTATGAAGCGGGAGTGAGAGATGACGTTTTGGTACAAAAACTAAAAGATGATTACACTGCAGTTAAATCCATTGCTGCTTCGTCAAACTTGTGGAAGGTCAGATTGGACGATTTGAAACAAAAGTTGGAGGAAGCCATTTGGAATCATACAAACCATCTAAACATTTTATGCAACCGACAATATTCTAATTCCATTGCTGATGAGTTTATTGGAAGAGACTTTGTGCCTGTTGTTGACGATAATATATTTGGAGATCCATGCATGACTGAGGGTGAGTTTGAGGATTTTTTGAACACGATACTGGATTGAAAACATCAGGTCAGGTCAATTGTAAATTGTAATTTATTATCAACTAAAAAACCACAATGTAAAAATAAAAACATCATCTGATTGACTTGTATTGCAATATTGTATTCATGCTCGACTATATGATTATACCCCAAATCCAAAGAACTTATTTTCTGAAGATTATTGATTACAAATGTACCACCATATGATTGCTTATTTCTTTTAAACGCGTTCCCTCATCATGTTGTAAAGATTCCCCTATACCTATTTTAAAAGAAACAAACAATTATGACAACAAGAACGTCACCACAGACAATCGTTTATAAGAAGATTGGAGATCTTGAAATTAGTCTCGATGTTTACACTGATGACTATGATCACGAAAAAAGACCTGCTGTTCTGTATATTCATGGCGGTGGACTTGTGGCATGTGACCGTAACACGTCCGTACCATGGTGGCTCCAACAGAAATGCATCATGAACGGCTGGGTATTCATCACTGCAGACTATAGATTGCTTCCTACGGCATCTCTTCCAGATATTATGGAGGATTTAGTTGATGCTCACAAGTTCATTCGGACAAATTTGAACGCCGAATTGGAGAAGTACAAAATATCACCAATAGATATTGACAGAATAGCCGTGGCAGGTACCAGCGCGGGAGGCTACTTGTCGCTTTTGGCAGGTAATTTATTTGAACCAAAGCCAACGGTGGTTTTTTCAGAGTATGGAATGTTGAATTTGAAGGAAGAGGCAATTAGAAATAAAGTTGAAAGTTCTCACAAAGCGTCTGACTTTGAAGATATTACTTCAGGAGATCAGACAGGTGGAGAGGTGGAAGCCGACATTGAGGCTGTAACCAAGAAGAGGATAGAATATTATTTGTACTTGAAGGCCACTGGACAGTACCTCTCGTCTTTGTTTCCTGAAATTCCGAACATTGTTGAGCAAACAAAGCAAAATGGAGTTAAAGAGGAGCTGAAAAAATATTCACCAGCGGATTTCGACACTAAAGGATACCCTCCAACTTTGTTGTTCCACGGCGAAGAAGATGATCTGAGTAATGTTAATAACACGAAATTGTTTGCAGAGAAATTGAAGCGCGATGGCATACCGTTAAAAGAGTTTTATCCACCAGGTGTTGGCCATATGATAGTATTGAGTTCATACCAAGAGGAGCAAAAGGAATTCGAATTATTCATAGAAAAATATATCTAGAATACTTTTATAAATTTTCAAAAACTTCCAAACTTCTTCCTCCTTCTTGTTCTTCATTCAAAAATTTAGACAACCACACTTTTACAACACACAGTTTCAACCCTCATTCCTCAATTATGTGTACACGATAATCAGAAGCACAATATCTGCGACGGAAATGAATACAAAAAATCAAAAAATGAAGATGGCAATAAAACACAACCACTTTGATTCAAATTACACTGAGCATTCTTTATTAAAATCAACTGGGATAAGCTTGGTTACATTCTTCTCAAACTCCTCAAAAGGCAACGTACACCTCAGTTTGTCATCATAAACAATTTTAACATGATACTTGTTCCGCCCATCAACGTACAATTCCAACGCAACATTAGAACCCATAGGTGGCCACCTATTATCGTACACATCAAGTGCATTTAAAAGCGGAAGAAGCGTAGTGTCATGTCCCATGTAAATCTCCATGCACGGTCCCTTCTCTCCATCTACAGTGCTCTTCAAACTAGTCAACAAATCTCCCAAAAACCTTCCAATTCCCAAACGTTTCGTTTCGTTCGGAGCATAATTCTCATCGTACTTGTAATCACCGTTCCAAATCCTTCCCTCCTTCAGCGCTGCATAATCTCTAATCACTTCGACGTCCTCGTCGCTCAATCCCTCCGGGAGAGGTCTTTTATGGTATTGGAGTATCGCGATTGTATTGTTTAGACCTTCCCAAGTAGGAAACGATCTTGGTTCTGTGTGCGTTACGGCTTCAATTGACTCTGTCTTCTTCTCTCCTTGCTTTGATGGATCGCTCGATCCATTTTGAAAAAGTTGGTCGAGTTTTTCTTTTAAGGGGTTCATGACGTTAGTGAGGTGTTCTTGTATGACTGGATCTTTTTCTTCGATTTGTTTGATGATTTTGCGCAATCGGGGACACGACCGTCCGCTCGGGTACATGTTCTCTAAATTGGATGGCACGATGTTGATGGTGATTGGCGGCAGGCAGTCTTGAGGAGGTAGACAAGAGAGCATTCCGGATAGTACTGATTGCATCGAGATCTCGGTCCTGTGACCGGATACCACGGTTGATCTGGCATTCATTTGATCAATTAAATTTGCCCTCGTGGTGACTCCGTTGTCCTTGAGGAAATTTCGATACTTTTCGAAAATGTTTACCCCCACTTTGAACATTTGCTCCATGCCCTCTAATGTGAGTTGTCCTTTTTCGCAGATTGAACTTTGTTTAGCAATAAAGGTCTCTTTTACGAATTTAAAAGATTCGTTTCCGAACTCACTGGTGGTGAAGTGACGGTTAGGTAGACAATTATCCCACGGCTGCTGTTTAAAGTTTGGTATAACAGAAATTGGAGTTCTTGCGCCATGTCTGGATATGATCTGTACCTTTACGAGTTTTAGCGGTTGCTCCTCTGCGTGTATTTGATGTTTAGAAGATAATAATAATGCGCCTGCAAACAATGGTGCATAAGAACGGGTCATCATCTTATATTTTCTTACAAAAACTTCAACAAAATATGCCTCTCCACTGGCCTATCAAAGTCATAGGGGTATCACTGGGCTGTAAAGTCCCGAACACTGTATTGTTATGTAAGCGGTGAAATCAAGTGCATACCAGCTATGCTAATATCTATCGAGTGTGATTAGATTGCAAGTTACATTTGGAGCGCCTAACACGTAATACCGGTTTTCTTGGCTCCTCGCAATATCTGTTTTTCCGAATAAAAAAATATGCAAAAGGAATGTCCACCACCAGATGACAAGGTACCCATATCTCATGCTCAGTTCTGCTATCCTCGCAGTAATAGTGCACTGTGTGTTCGTTGCTTGGTGACCCACCTCACGCATTCCCACAGTTTTCAACAACCTGGTTTACATACCTTGCGATACGCACGCCATGTTGACACCACATTTGGCAGAGGACAGAACATCAACACAGTATTGATATGAGAGACACATGCCACCAGATGACATTCAAACCTGCATGCAAGCAGAGCCTACTTGTTACAGATGAGCGGCTATCCTCATCCCATGGTGGTGATTTATTAGATTTTAGTTTGAGCTTGGTCAAAAAAAATTGGTCAAGAGATTGTGGTTATTGTAATTCTTATAATAGAATGATTAAAGACCAGTTTACAATTATGAACTACTGCACAAGGTCCAGCGTGAACCGTCGAAGATATGTCGTAGTGGATCTCCTCCCCATCTTCTGTTACCTCTTCCTCATCCTGATCAAACTTTGCCTGATGATCCGCATTGTTTGGCAGACAGTGCTTCACTCTTGTCCATACACTTCTATAAGGTGAGTCAAATGACAGCGCTGTTGAGCAAAAGAGAATCTGATATCACCAGAAGAGCCTCGATTTGATTGGGACTTGGAGAGGAAGAAAAAGATTGTAAAAGGGGATCAAGTTGACCTCATGGTGGGTGATGTGTACACGTGTACAGTTTGCAGTTAGTGTTCACTGGAAGTCTATACCACGACTACCTCCATTAGAATATAATCATGGGTGACACAACAATCACTGGAAGACATTAATAAATAGTCTACCTCCACAAACAACGATTACTTTCTTTTCAATAATGGGTGATTCAATCACTGGAAGTCCATACCACGACTACCTCCATTAATAATTATTAGATTCATACACAATAATAAACATAGGTACTGACATAAAATGGATAGCCGAACCAAATTTAATAGCAGGGACAGGCCCTGCACTCAGGTAGCTGTCCGCTACGCCGACATCGACCATCGATTGTTAAGATACATTTAGTAACATAACACATCAAGACAGGATGTCCTAGAACAGGATATATTTGGAAGTAGGGCATCATCTACCTTTATCAACGTGCTTGACCGGTAGTATATATTAATGTATTTAATTTGTGTCTTTGTCTCAAATAGGAGGTAGACTAAAGTCTTCCAGTGGGATTATATTGTATGAGTGTCACCCATGAATGATCTAATGGAGGTAGACTGTTTAGTAGAGTCTCCCAGTGTACACTAACGTGTCACCCATGATGATATATTCTAATGGAGGTAGACTGAAGCCTTCCAGTGAACACTGTAATTATACACACCACCCTATGTACATACACGTCATCTACTCAACCATGTTTTACAAAGATTTGATAGATACACAAGGAAACTTTAGATTGAATCGAAATCCATTTATTCTTGTTTCTTCTCAGCTCTTTCTCCCCTCATTATACGAAGACTCTGATTTGCCCTGTTGAGAGACTCAAGGTTGGCACTATTTGCTGCTTGTAGTTGCCTATCTTTTTCTTTCAGGTCTTTGATTTTCTTGTTCTTCTTGCTCTTCGTTTTTTTGAGTTTGATATTTAAACCCTTAATGATGTCTCTCAACTCTTTGTTTTCGTCATTGAGCTCTTTATTTTCGTCATTGAGCTTTTCATAGGCCCTTCTCAACTCTAATAGTTCTTGCCTGATTTCCAAGAGCTGGTCCTCGGTACTCTTTTCTTTCGATGCGCCAGTTCCTTTCTGATATAGTGTGCAAATTGTCATATTGAAAAGTAGTAGTTGAGTAGGTTTTAATTAAGTATAGTGGTTAGTAAAAGTACATGAAAAATTCATACAATGATGTGCTCATAGTGTTTGCAAATGAATGAAATGTGACATATGTGGCATTTCAAAGACGACATTTCATCTGTCATGTAAAACATTAAAGGTTGACCAATATTTATAAGAATCTTACTGTACATTGAGCGCAGCCTTTAGTTAAGTGTGCAAATTCAGACTAGAACCAATATTGTTTTGTTCCGTGGAGACACAGCATACTTGTTTTGGATTTCTTTTGTAATTACCATTCCAATAAGGCGATACGAAGATTGACAGATTGACAGGCAGATGACTTGCGTTTAAATTTAACGAACTGGTGCAATTTCGTACAGCCTATCAAATAATCTAGCAAATGTCAAGACAAGCTGCAAAGCCTGACTATAGTATCCTCATCGTGGCTGATGACCTAAAAGTCAGTTTACCACCATTGATCAAACGTGGTAGTAAATTTGCAGCTATTCTTCAGATCCATGCCAATTGGAAGGTTTTCGTTGTCGATAAACTTGGAAAGATCAAGGAAGATGCCAAGTACAATAAAGACATGAACTTGACTGGAGAATTCAATGGTAAAGTCTTGGCTTTCGTACATGGCCAGTACGGAGATAACTCTAGTCCATACCTCTTTGTACAATATTCAGTCCCAAGCAAGAAGACTCCAGGAAAAATGATCCACAAGTACGCTGATGTAAAGGCAAAAATAATTGAGTTTGCTAAGAACGCAGGAGTAACCAGGTTTTACACCGCAGCTTGTGGTTCTGGAGAACATTCTGGATACTTTGAAGAGCAGCTTGGTTTAGAGAGTGGAACAGTTAAAGGATATCAGTCAAACACTTCCGTTAGCGCACTTGGTGCTTTTGCAAACGAGATCAAAACCCACTTGTTCCCTAAATAAACATTGTTCGTCATAAAAGAATCTTTATTGTGTTTCTTTCGAAATGTTAGATAACAGGACATCTCTTGCCTTCTCCCAACATCCGCTGTTTGGTAGCATCCACCCTACAAGTACCTTTGAAACGCTAAACTCATGAGATTCAAACAAGTCAAAATCCACGCCATGTAGCAAGCTATCGGCTGTTGTTTCGTCGAAAACAGCCTCTGCGATATGCCTTAGTTGATCTCTATCACAAAACTTGAACTCTATTTTCACATCAATCCTCCCCTCTCTTATAAGAGCGTTATCTAACTTTTCTGGGTGGTTTGTGTTCATGATAACAATGCAACCATTCAAGTTCTCATAACCGTCAAGACTCCTTAGCAAGTTGCTTATGTCAAGAGCCGTTTTATGTCGGAAGGAAGAAACACCATCAACTTTCTTCTCGACGGACATCATCGCCAAAGCCTTAATCACATCAACATTGTCGTCGTGATCCGAAGAATCATCTTGGATTTCACGACGACTCCAAGTTATTTTATTAGTGTCTATGTCATCAAACAATAGAATAGAATGGGGTGGCACTTGATCAAGAGCATTTTCGTAGTCTTGTACCGACATGTCCTTAATGTCGATGACGTAGAGATCCATTTCGGTCTCTCTAGCGATAGCATGTACCGCACTTGTTTTGCCGCATCCAGGTGTACCGTAGAAGAGGTAACCTCGTTTATAAGGAACGCCAAGTTCTAATGCTTTTATTTGCATTGTTTTAAAGTTATTAAGGTCGTTTATTAACATTTTCTTATCCACCGTGCGCATAAAGAGTGTTTTGTAACTTTTGTTCGCACATTCTTTGGTAGTCGTCCAAAGTTGTTTTTCAATGTCGAATCGATAAATGTATGGTATGTCCCTTTCTTCTTCGTCTTCATCTTTGTTGTCTCTTTTTAACGATTTTAAAAACTTGTCGATGTGCTCTTTGCTTTCGCCATAAATAATAATTGATTTTTCGTGGGCAATCTCATCCTTCTCTTTTTTCTCGGGCTCTACAACTTCGGCGAAGAATTTATGAGTTCTTTTGATTTCGTCTGTCCATTCGAAGTTGAACAAATCACAAGCTGCTGGCGAGAAGTACCACGAGATTCTGTTTACAAGAGTCTTTGGTTTGTAAAGAAATTTCTTTGTTGACGATACCGCTTGCAAGTACTCTTGTAGAGGTTGGTATGTTGGGTTGTAAGTACGACTGCCCTCTAATGTTCTTTCTGCAGTTTCAAATCTGACCGACACCATATTTGCGGTATCGTTTTTCTTTTTCACATCTTTTATTTGACTTTTTATGTATCCTATTACTCGCTCGATGATCCAAGGCATAAGTGGCATGATGATCATGGTTGTACATGCTACCATCATCGATTGACCAGCAGAGATGGCGAGGAGAATTGCTGGTATACCTGTTGTCAAGACATTAATGAGCATTCTATCGCCATCATCTTCGTCTTTATCTTTTGACATCTTGATTTTGTTACAACTCAATGTCAATTTGAAGAAAAATAACCTTGGACAGAAATGCCATCAAGACAGAACTGCCATCTCTAGAGCGATTCAGGCACGTTACAAACAAAATACAACTGGGATATGCTAAAGGACCTGTCAATTATAAAAATGGTTGAGATGGGGATCGAACCCAGGACCGCCGGCTTATTAGACCGGTGCTCTATTTCAAATAACCGACTGAGCTACTCAACCGTACGGTTTTTTTTATTTAATTATTTGAGGTTCAAATTAAAGCTCTCGTTAAGCACTTTATACGAAGAGTTTCTATGGTACTTGCTGTACTGCAAGCATTATGAAGCCGTCTTTGATCTAAATGATCGAAATATCAAAGAAATAGTTCGGAAATGTCATTTTGCAATAAAACCTCCGCTTTCTTTATGGTAACTTGGATACCAAATCCTCATCACTTGATCATTGTGAACAA
Source organism: Acrasis kona (assembly GCA_026419775.2). Taxonomy (NCBI): domain Eukaryota; phylum Heterolobosea; class Eutetramitea; order Acrasida; family Acrasidae; genus Acrasis; species Acrasis kona. The sequence continues at coordinate 9,172 of JAOPGA020000462.1, forward strand.
TTCCCCATTTCATCATAGAAGGTGTCCAAGTATTTTTTAACCCTTTGTTATGCAAATCGACCGCAATTAATACATCATAGGATGGATGTTCAGAATTAATCGGCTTGTTATCCAAATCTCTTACACAGAATCAATACATGATAAAGTCCTAAAAAGTAACTGTACAACGTTGCCTTGCGACGCTCTACGTTTAATTTTGAGTGGAATGTGCGCGATTAGACCGCAACACAGTTGTGGAGACAGCCAAATTTAAGAACAAGGTAATTGTTACAATTTTTCAGTTGACTAAATTTACTGTAACAACAAAATGGATTGGAGCTGATTCCAACGACCGGGAGAAGGACGTCGACAAAAGGTTGGTGCAGAAGATCGAAGGACTCAACATGAGCCAGGCTATTCCGCAACAGACAAGTAAATTCAAGTTTGAACTATCTTATTAATTGTTAATAGGATTTCGACCAAGATGAGAACGAAGAAGAAGCCGAGTACCAGGAAAGCGATGGAACTTTTGTTCAACTACGCCGCTCCACAGAAAAGGAAAGAGCAGTGCTAATAATCCTTACAAATCAGCCCACCAACAAAGACACCTTCTGTTGTTGTGCCTCCAAAGGTCACAGACTCAGCAGAGCAACAAATCCGGCTCAAGAGGATGGTACTAAACTATAATTAGAGACTTTCGCTCGGGTCATCTCGTTGCTACCCTGAGGCTTTATGATGCTCATGACGTTGGCGAAGTCCTCCATCACGGTGCGCATGCCTGAGATGTTGGAGTCTACAAAGCTCTTCGACATCACCCACACCTTCTTGTCGAAGAGGGTGAGTGACACATGAAGAGGTCCGGGAAGGCTGTAGCTGGTATCCTGACAAATGCTCGATTATTTGAACCTGAATTGTCTCTTTTATGAAGAACAAGTTGTAATATAAAAAGTTGGGGAACAATAACAATTAATTTTTAATCAGTTACATTTGCTAATACATCAAATCTGTTATAGTTACGTTTGGTCTTTTCCTCACGTTCTTTGTTCGTTACTTTAACTTGATGGGTTCGTGCTCTTGTTCTTCGCTCCATACACATTCGCACTTTGTCGTCATTACTTGATGATGTAGTTGATCTGATCTGAACGTGCTGCACACCGCTTGGTCTGTGTGTTCTACCAGGAATTACTAAATACTTTTTTCTGAACATGTTGTCCGTGGATAACATGAGAAGTTGCCTAACATCACGAACAGTCAAGGACAAATATGCTAAATATTCTTCATAAGTATCGATTGACTGAATGTAAAACATGTTGTTCTGCATATCGTTCTGCATCTTGTTGGTTGGTCTTCCATACCTGATGTCGTAGGCTCGTGCAATTTCATCAAGAGGTTTACCAGGAGGAACGACCTTTGTTAAAAAGTATGCATGGAACATCATCAATCTAGATCCTACTCGATAACACTTCCATTTATCCTCTAGTGTTGCGCTATACCTGTGCTTTTTATAGATCCACATGGCATTTCTGTCCAAGGATTCTTGTATAACTACATGTTTGACATCAAACCATTCATAGTTTGAAACAGATAGCAATGGAAGGAATTCACCCAAATTCGGCACAGCAGATTTGAGTCTAGATGACTCATCAGACAAGAATTGTTTTATTTTGTTATCAATTTGTTCTTGTAGACCCTTGTACTTCAAAACAACATGTATAAGTAGGCGATGAAAGTGACAATAGTACTCTAATGCTTTCAAGCTGGCATGTACTCTGCCCTTCATAATTTCTACCACCATACTACTCATGAGTTTGCAGAGAATATCTACTGACAAGGTAGCTATGTGAGAACGACGGTTGCTAATATTCTCAGAGTCATAGCAACGTTGAACGGCTTTTTCAAACTCGTCCTTAACCATTGTGTCTGCATGAAATTTATTAATGTAGATGGGTATCCAGTACTTGAATTTCTCTTTCCACACCCCTTGCCTGAGTCCTTGTTGATAGGCAGACTTTGATACCAAGTCCATTGGAGTGGTGATACTTTGTAGGATCTTCATTGGAGTATATTCCATGTTAATGCCTACACCCAGCATGTCTTCTTTAAATGATATTTTGGAGTGAAAACATTGCATTTCGTTGCTGTACCTAAGCATTGGAGAGTTGGAAGTAGATTGGAACTTGATGGATACCTTGCTAACTCTGTTGAGCTCGACTACATCCAAGTATTCAAAGATATGAAGTAGTACTTCGTTCGGTAACACATGAAGTGTGAACTTCGCTTTCACCTTCCGTTGAGAAGGCTTTGCGTTCTGTTTATTAGATTTAGGTGCTTTATTCACCTTTTTTGATTTGCTTCCCTCAGGTACAAGGTCCGGCCAGTCTTCTCCTCTTGGGTTCACTATATTTTTGGATATATCGTGTCCACAGCTACAAACAAATGTTCTTGAATTATCAATTGCTTTCTCGATTAGTGAGGGCTTTAACCAGAGCATTTCCGATTCTACATCCGACTCTTCTCTGCCAAGCAAAAAGGATTGGAGTTGAAGTAAAATTGAGGTGATGGAGTAACTAGTGGACCATCCGTAGTACGGTTCAAGTGATCTATGGGTTTCGAGCAAGTCGAGACATATCCAAGCGTCATAAACATGGGGTCGGGTAATCTTGGTTAATAACCGAACGCTTGGTGGACTCATAGGATAGTCCAAAGAAAAATACAAAGTGAGATGCAAACAAATACCATGGTAAGGATTATCCTTGGGGGCAAGAATGTTTGCGTGCCATTCATACAAGTTTTCTTCTGAAACTGGTTTAGCGCTAATCGTCTCAAGGTTAGAGGCTTGAAGTTCCCTATAATCTTTGAGTAGACGCTTGGCTGAACTGTTCATGTTTGCTGAACGAAATATTACCGCATAGTTTTCTTTTAAACACAAGCCAAGTTGAGTTCGGGCGTGTTCATGTTGAAGCTTCACTAAACTGAACTGGCAAAATAAAATTCTTTTTATGCTCTTAATTTAGCTTGGTTATTTTAGTATCTTGATTGGAAAAGCCGGAAGTAAAAATAACAAACAAAAAATACAACATGTTCAGAACAGCATTCACCACATTTGCTCCTCACAGAAGAGTAGCATTTATCAACTCTTCTCTAAGATTATACTCAAGAGGTAGCAGTGACGTAACAGAGCACGCATCACCAGAGAATGTTGAGAAATTCAAGTCTTTGATCAAAAATGTTAGAGTAGCCATGTTATGCACTAAAAGCGGTGATGAAATTCATTCAAGACCGATGTACACCCAAACAGTTCCTTTCGATGGAGAGTCTTTATATTTCTTCACAGGAAAAGATTCTTGGAAGATCGATGAGATTGAACAAGATAGAAACTGCAACGTGTCTTATAGTGACCCCAAGGCTGAATCATACGTGAGTGTGGTCGGCAAAACATACCTCATTGATGACAAAGAAACATTGAAGAAGCATTGGGATAGCTCATTAAAAGCATTTTTCCCAAAGGGTATTGAGGATGAAAACACTGCTCTTATCAAAGTGCAAGTAGATGGCGCTGAGGTCTGGGACAGCACATCTTCAAAGTTAGTAAAATTAATTGGAGTGGCCAAAGCTACCATCACAAGTAAACCATACAAACCAAGCCCTGACGAAAACATTAAAATAAAGTTTTAATTAAGATTTCAAAAAAAATTGTTCTCTTACTGATATCATTTCTGCTCTTTATGTCCTGTGGTGGATAGATACCAACCTCCCTCAAAGTCATCCCTAGTACTCCATCTATTGAATCAGAATTAATTGAGTGACTTTTGCATATAAATAATAGAAAGAATACAAACTTTCATACCAATTGAGAACGAAAGAGCATGTCGTTATCTCATACAGTAAAGTTCTACCATACACTTGAAAGTTTTTGTTGTAATAATCAATCAGGATGAAGTCTATAAATTTATGAACAAAAGTCTTGAGAATTCTGCAAAATGAAAAGAGCAGGAGATGCGCCCCAGAACAATCCAAAGAGGATAAAATTTGACAATGCACACACGGCGCAAAAAACATTTTACGTACAGGATGCAGAAAAAATCCCCATAACATCTGAAGACGAAGTACAATCCTACTTGTCAATGAGGAAAGAATTACTGACAAAGTTGCACTCGCTTTTGCCTCTGTTCAAAATCCCAATCATCGACAGATACGAAGAGATTATGGACCTTCTGAACTGCGAAAACAGCTACTCCGACATTATAGATAAATTAGATGACCCTGACAACGAATTTTATAACAACTCTGAAATATTTCACGAAATTGACATTTGCCAACACCTCCCAGAAGACATGAAATGGTACTTTGCTTATGTGAAAATGTATCTAGAATACATGCGTCAGGACCTTAGAAAAGCCCAAAGAAGTTTCACAACACGTGACGACAATGATGATTTGGATTCAGCAAAACATTTACATCCACAAGGAGTGACCAACATGGATCCTGATTACATGGGTACCCGTATAAAAAAGGATAAGGACGACTATTACCTTTCGGATGGGTCAACCTACTCTGACTCGCCAACCGATAGTGATGATTCGTCATCTTCAGATACATCAGATGACGACTCCGGCATTGAAGACTCCGAATTACTTTTTGAACACTCAATCTTAAATGCTGAGGAAGCAAACCCAATTGATATCAAGTTCATTAAAGAATTAAATTTATCCCGCTCTAAGAGCAACCCAATACTTTTATTAGCTTCGTGTTTGTCCGAAAACTCTAAAACTACTGAAGACGCTGAAATTAGTCCATTACTTTTAGCCAACTACATTAAATTAATGCACATCATGATTAGAGAACTTGAAGATTTCTTTTCGAAAACTAAGGATCGAAGAAGAATAGCTCTTTTCAGTTCGCTCATACCCAGGGCCATCATTTGCGAAATGAGCACTCAACCAGAATCGGATGCTTTTAATTGGGAAGAAGAATCCATTTGGAACTCATCTGAAGACGAAACCGGTAGCAGCTTCTCACTTTTATCCTTTGGCTCACCTGACCAAGATGGATTCGAGGTAGACTCAACAGCTGCATCAGATCCTGACTGGGGTGTGGTTGTCTGGGATGCGTCAGACGACGACCAAGAAGACGAAGAAGAAGAAGAAGAAGACGATGATGAAAAAGAAACCTATTCAAGAATTAAAAACATTAATCTCGCAAGTACTAATCAAGTCATTGAAAAATGGTTCATGGACCAAGATGGAGGTTCAATTGAAGAATTGTTTGCAGCGGAGGAAGAAGAAAAGAGAAGGTTGGACGAAGAAATCGATTTTGGACCAAGTGACAACGACGAATACGAAGATTTGAGCGTAGAGGAAACTTTGAACGAAGAATCAATTCACACCGACATTATCAAATTGTTAAGAAGAGTGGGAGTATACAATGTTTCCTACGAGGGCCTTGAAGAAGCATTCTCCAAACTCCGATCCTTCATACACGGTGTCATCCACAAAGTTGTTCAAAATGAAGAAGAAAGTGAAAATCCATCAGACAGTGTCACACTTAGAAAAGTTAAGCGGGTGTGTGAATCCATGGGTTATTTAGTCTCTACTCCTGTTGAAAAAGAAGAAATATTTTTATCTTGTTTTGATTGTTTTTCTCCGAGTTTGCTTACAAAAGATTCTTTTGATGAATTCCCTTCTTCCGATGTTCCTGAAAAGTATTCAAACAATGAACAATTCTTTATTGTAAATTGTGGCGAGAGATCTTTTGCTATTCTTAAATGCATTGTTAGTATTAGATGTCCTGTGTTGTATTCTTGGATTGAATCTGAATCAGATCATGCTGTACTCCTAGAATTGAAAAAGGATCCTGATTTGTTTAAATTGTTTGTTGAATATATATACACTGAAGAGTGCGACGATGACATTAATGGTCAAAAAATATCTCAAGTTCTTTCCAATGGACTGAATTGCGATTTTGAAACAAGTCTGTCCGTGACACTTCTTCAGCCAAAATATTGTAATGTTATCATAAAGTGTAGAGATGGCGAGATATCTGTCAATCAGCAAATCTTAATGATTGGTTCTCAATTCTTTAAAACCATGTTTGAGTCGAATTTTTGCTCTGATAAGGTAATCGACCTGAGCGAACTGTGCAGTTTGGATTCTGCACGTCTGTTGATAAATTACTTGTACGGTGATAAAATAGAAGTCACTGACATGCGTGTTGCAAGCGAATTACTCACTACTTGTGATTATCTACTTGTTTCAGAAAGTTTCATTGTGTATTGCCAGCTCTGTATATCTAACATGATAAGCATTGATAACATTATCGATGTCTATAAGATGTGTTCAGTCAAAAATACTCAACTGTTCAACTACGTTGAATGCTTTATTGCGTCCCACTTGGATAAACTTGACTTGTCTACTGTCTTGAATGCTCAGGAACTATCTTACTTTGAGTTGATATCTGAGCCAATAAATTATGATAACGTCTTAGATCGTCATCTTTGGGCCTCTGCGTGTATTAAAAATAAAGAGTCAGAACTGAAATTGACTGATGTAATGTATTTGAGATTAGAAGAACATTGGATTCCTGAATACAAAGAATATATCAACCAACGAAAAGAATTGAAGGATAAAGCAGAGGCAGGGGATCGAGCATTGTCAACATTGATAGAAGAGGAGGGGAGTGTTCGTATAGCTGAAGAGCAAGAGTTTTGAAAATAAAAAATAAACACTTCGCATTCTTACTTGTTCCCTCCTTTTTATGCACTGGATGACAGCGGGCAAAGGCCGATTGATTACTTATTGATTCCCGAAGACTGTTATTCTAACTCCGCGCAACAACTCCTAATGATCCCTCATTTGTATAAAATGCAGCCTTTTTAAATTCTATCAGTCAAATGTCATTATGTCAAAGCAAATAACTGACAATTTCACCCGTTTTAAAATGAAAACAGGAAACAAAAAAAACAATTATCCAAAACAATAAAAGATGAGGTGTGCTATTGCTTATGCACTGTCATTGCTTGTTATAACATGCTATGCACAACAATACCAACCTTATCCTAAGGGTATTATATTGCAAGTCGATGTGATTGCAGTGTCTGGGTGGAGTGTGAACCAATCGCAGATTGCGAACAGCTTTTTGGACTTTGTAGAGGCCTGTGTAAATAGGACATCCCATATAACATTCCCTTGTGGTTCATTATACCAAGATACTTTGACTCATCGCCCGTTATTATACAGCGCAATGGTGTCAATAAGACTCTTAATGCATGGGTTCAAGATAAGGCCAACGTTATCATTCAGGATTACACAAAGACCAACTACATCGCAGACATACAAGGAGAGATGACGTATTCAAACATCTCAAGAACTAAAGTCAGAGCATTGCTTGATGCGACATCGATCTTCACTAATGACGCCCCATCACTAGAAGTCGCCATTAACGAGATTACAAAAAACTTCGCCCCACAGTTTCCAAACACGTTTGACGGAACAGCCATAGACAATTATGTATCTTGGAACAGTTCACAACCCTCAAATCAAACAAGAGACCTAATGGTTCGCCAAAGAACAGTGGCCACTGTACAATCCGAACAAGATGCATTGTTTGCATTTTTGAACAAAACCCGTACATACAGAAGCATTTACCTACAAAGCCAGAACTTGCTTGACGTAAGCTTCTCCACGCTGAGGGACTTTATTGGTTACATTAAAGGAAACTGCTCTGTTGACGTTGAGTTTTATGGAGCAGATCCAGAATGGGCCGAAGCAGAAGAAATCAAGGTATTGCCATGGTAAACTCTGCTGTCAATTTAATTAACCAGATGAAGCCATATTGTGGAGGTTATGATGCTCTTTCACCAAATGTCTGTAATGGAAGAGGCGTGTGCATCGCTACAAATTCATGCGTTTGTAATGCAGGATACCAAGGAAGAGATTGCGAGCTAACACCTACCCTCACACCTACACCAACCATAGCCCCAACTCCTACACCAACCCCAACACCTACTCCCACGCCAACCATAACACCAACACCTACTCCAACGCGTACTCCCACACCTACACCAACACCTACCCCCTCACCAACCACAACACCTACTCCAACGCGTACTCCCACACCTACACCAACACCAACTCAATCACCAACCACAACACCTACCTCAACGCGTACTTCGACACCTACACCAACTCAAACACCAACTCAAACACCAACGCAAACACCAACATTTACTACAAATCCAACATCAACTTTGACTGCAACATCAACACCTACTTTTACATCAACTTCTGCAATCACTTCCACTCCTGCTTTTACATCAACTAGCGCAGCAACTCCAACCCCTACTTTAACAAGCACATTATCCTCAACTCCATCCTCAACAACCGTATCAACAAATACACCAGCACCAGGACCAAGTACTCCTTCAACTACAACACCCACTCCTACATCAACATCAAATTCCACCACCACTCCAACACCAACACCCACCCCTACATCAACACCCACCACCACTCCAACATCAACACCCACCACCACTCCAACATCAACACCAACACCCACTCCAACCATATCCGCACCTACATTCTTCCCACAAACACCCACTCCATCACCCACATCAACACCCACATCAACACCCACATCAACACCCACATCAACACCCACATCAATCATTACAACATCAATCCCAACACCTCCTCAATCACAAACTACCGTAACAGTTACATTATCAGGAGAACCAACCATCGTAGGAACCATCCCATCCGATCCAATCGCATCATTTACATCATTCACATTATTCACCGGTAATAACGGAAATGCATCGGTTACTTTGAAATCACCTACTTTGACGACTGGCACCTCATCTACCATCCTCTCTGCGAAATTATCAATCAAGATTACAAAATGCGATGGTGCGTCCACCATTAGAGTTGAAATTTATTCGAATGGAGTTTTGATCGGAAATGTAGATGGGGTGATTAATGGACCTGGATCATTTGATTTTGATGTGACCGAAATGATCAAGAAGATTTCGAGGAGGAGAGCTATTGGTGATGCTACGTTTGGAATGAAATCGTTGACTCCTGAAAATGCAATTTATGTCGCGAAGGATTCGATTGCTCTTGATGTGACGTCGAAATCAAATGTTGTGAATTCTACTAGCAGAACTCAAACTAGCGTGATTGTTACTTTGTTGTGCATATTTATTTGTTTATTAATAAACTAGTTTTTTTTGTTAAATTTTTTGTGATTGTTTAGAGGGGTAATTGGAATTGTAAATGTGTAAAATTCTTTTTGAATGTGTTGTATTTATGTGCAGGATAGAATTGAAATTAAAGTTAAATTTCTTTTTATTGTCTATACAAAAAGATGGAATCCATCATAATGTTTGTTGTGAAAGGAAATCTTTAACTGTTTGAACAATAATTTGGTGGTCTTGGTCTTGTTTGAGTCCGCTAACTACGATTACTGCGACAACACCTTCCACATTCTTGACTTTGACTGGCCATCCACCTCCATGAATCGCATATTGACCGGCAGTTTCACCAAGGCCATATTTGGCTGCAAATGATGTTTCATTACCTTGAAACTTATTATGCATAAACCATGTACTGGTGTTGAACCTTAGCACGGTTTTCTTTTTACGTGCAACCCAACTATCATTGTCTGGGGACACACCAGATTTTGTTGCTGTATGAAATAATACTGTAGAACTGGCAAGCGATATATCAACAACAGCAGGGCTTGAGAATCCTAATAGACGTGATCTCAGCATCGTTCCTAATGACCAAGCATCCTCAACTGTGAATGACGTAAATTCCAACGATTTATCAACTTCTTCAATAGTTTTAAGTTCGAGGGGAGCGTCTGACAGCTTGAATTGTTCTGGCATAATTTGTCTTCTTCACGTTGAATCGGAGAAATGAGTGGAGTTGTTGTATTAATAGATATACCAGTTCTCCGTTGATAT
>JAOPGA020000467.1:0-137938 GCA_026419775.2 Acrasis kona
CGGTCCTCCGAGTCTATTATATTTGATGCTTGCCCAAGCCAATTTTTCAAGTGGGTCGTCTGACGTAGGTAAGAAAGAATCTGGGACGTCAGATAGAATTCCATGTGGAAAGGAAGTTTTTCTTCTTTGTCAAATCGGGCTAGTCTCCGTTCCTGCTGTTTTAGACTCACAAGCTCCTTCCCTGTCTTGTTCATTGTTGACTGTCATTACAATTATAAACCAACACAATCAAGGATTACTTTAAATAACAGAATGGAGAAAAAATGAAAAGTGGTAAACATTTTTATTTTACAGCTCCGTTAACGACTAATACTTTTGTTCTTACTTTTGCTTTTTAAAAAAATAGTCTTCGAGGTAATTTTCCATTTGCTCACTAATATCATAATAATCTAATTGTTACTTTTTCTCTTTCTATAAAATGGATTATTGGGTGGTCACAAACTATTACTCCCAACTCCTCGTTCAAAAAAGGAGTGGATCAAATTCGGAATCGCACCTCAGGCTACAATGCTCATAAGGGATGGTGTTGTTGGTTTTTAATCTTGATGTATTTAGAACAACTTCTTTCCTTGCAGGGATGTTGCCTGAACGTTTTAGGTAGTGTTGATAGTCGCCAAGAGGAACAGGGCATTCTTTTGTATGTGATTATTCGAATATGCATTTGTTCCTTAGATGAAAACAATTCCGTCTTTCCAGATATTGCCTGGTTCGTCTACTGTGTAACGAACCAAAACTCCGTCTCGCCTCCTTCTGTTTCACGGCATACTGGAAAGATGTTCTTTATTTATTTGTATTGATGGGCCGTAGGCCTTTTATAGTGGCTTGGGTGCGCGTGGAGCGACTTGCCCCAGTTTCATTTTTGTTTGTTTGTGCTTGATGCAAATTGCTTGATTTGATTTCTTCTTTTTTCTCTGCCGTGAGTCCCATAACATTTAGGAATCCAAATCCTTCTCCTGTTTTCCTGTTGTTGACGAAACGCATCTCGGCCGCTATTGTTGTAGCGTTAGTGCTAATGCCGTGTTGATGTCCGTAATTGCCCCTTTTATCACTTGGATCTTAATGTAAGTCCATATCCTGTGCGAACGTAAATTTTATGCAAACATCCCGCAAAGATGTTTTTATTTTGAGAGTAGTCATTGCTTTGGCGGCATTGTAAGCTTTAATAATGAGTGTAAAGGAAATTTTTGATACGGTCAGTGTCAGCGTAATTCAGTTTTTGGAGTCTCACCAAGGAGTTACAGATGTCCAGTTTTATGAACTAGAAGGAGTTAGCAACGTTTCGATTAATTTATGGGAGCAGAGGCATGGACAAACTCTCCCACACGATTTAAAATCTTTTCTGCAAATTTCAAACGGAATTATGTTAAAGTGGCAGATTAAATTGAATCCAAATGGAGAGGACCTACAGCTTGGCAACATTTGCCTCAACCCATTAGAGAAAATTATACCAATAAATTTTTTAGAAGACTGCTTCGAGGTGGCTTATAATAATGTAACAAAAACAAGCGAAAGTGCCAGTAAAGTTTTCTCTGCTGCATTCGAACTTGATAATACGTCTGGAAAGGTTGCTCTTGTTTATCCATCAGGAAGTATTTCGGAGGTCCAAGTGTGGTATCAAGACAGCGGTTAGCTATATTCTAAATATTTATATTAATAAGTTAATAGCATTGCAATGGCATTTCATCGCACCCAACTTTATACAGTACTTTAGACTACTAATTATGCATCTTGGCCTTCCAAACTGGCAAATGGCATTTACTGAGGTAGGACTTGATCCTATAGCGAAACAATGGTTCAGATTTCTATCTCCAGAACGTCTAGCTATAGATCTGAAATCTAAAGTAACACAAAGTAGTATTAAACGGCGCAGGAGGAGAAATAAAAAAAAAGAAAATGGCGAAGAGGAAGAGTCGAAGAAGAAAAAGAAAAGTGTTTTGAACATGAGAAGAGTGAACGACATGTTGCAACAGTAAGTATAGATTCTCGCTACGATGATTAATCAATAACTAGGAGAGACAAAACTTCTGGTACCTACTCTTCATCGAAATTAAAAACAGATGTTGCCAAATCAAAGTCTGCAAGAAAATAAAGACAACATCAAAATGATTGTTTATAAATATTACATTTAACCTTGCCTACCGTTCTTGTGCTGTCCAACCCATTTCACTTTTATATTCTTTTGAGGCGACGGAGTCCTAACATATTTAGAATTACAAAGGTTCAAGTACCAATTGATGGTAGAGTGATTATAAGTTCCCTCCCTGTGCTGGTTGAGATGTCTAACGTCAGAATACGATACTTGTACAGTCTTCGATTTGTCCTTATCCCTTTTATTTTTAGGGGAATACTCTTCAATGTCACAGTCATCATCCTCATCACCATTGTGTTCATCCACATATCTTCTTCTAGGAGAAGGAGATGCCTTGGGAGGAGGAGATGTATAAATGTCCATTTTTGACCTTACTCTAGGGGAGTTTTGATTTGGAGTTTGCTTTTGGACCAAACGCTTTGGAGGAGAAACATCTCTATCAACATCATAATGTCTAGGATGTACACGTTCCGAACTAAGAGGTACTCTAGGAGAGTATTCTTGTGGAAAATGTCTAGGCGATCGCATTGGAGATGAATTGGCCGCTATCTCATCATACACCCTTGGTGATTCATGACCAGCAACACGTCGAGGAGATTCAAAAACAGGAGCTGCTGTCGTGCGCCTAGGTGATTCGAAAACAGGAGCACGCCTAGGTGAGTCTAAAAAAGAAGCTCGTTTCGGACTATCCATTGGTTTTTGACGCGGAGAAGACCTTTTCGGAGAGAATCTATTGTGCTCACTATTGTTACTTCGTAGCGATTGTGAGCTACGAGAAGACAATCTAGGAGACATGTATTCTTTTGGAGGAGAACCGAAATTGTCCTTTTTTAGATTATCAGCTAGAGATTGTGCAGTGTATGATAATGTTCCAGTGGCTATATACGGCTGTCCAGTATTAAAGCTTTCTGGGAACTGTAACTTTACGTTGTGCTCCGAATCATCTGTATATGAATCCTGTAGCTCGTTGCTGACAACTTGATCAGAACTGTACGCTGCCATATCAGAGTTTTTCGAGTGGATGGTACTGTTCACCAACTGCTCTGTGCTGAGACTAAGTTCTCTTATAATATCTTGAAAAGATACATTGTCCTTATTGCCATCTTGTGGTGGGCTATATACACGAGATGATTCGTGGTTCTCATCTACGAACGAGTCGTTGAAGAGGTTGATGGGTTGGTTCGATACGGATACGAACTCTTCAGAAGCTCTACTCGTAAGTGGTGGAGTATAATTGTGCCTAGGCGACGACACCTCCATATACGATATTTTTTTGTTTTTTCTGGGCGTACTGTGGTTGGAAGTAGGCGATGCTAGTTTTTCTTTTGTTGGTTGTGATGTGGATTGTTTCATTCTCAACTGTTCAATGTTTTGTAGGAGATGTGGGAACAATTTCTGCGCGAGGTCAGAAATCTCCGTTTCATTTAACGATGGTTGAGGCGATATGTTACCGTTGTGAATGAGCCTATCTACTGGTTTTGTTGGCGTGGGTGTATTAGACGGTACTGTTTTTGTTTGCGAGTGATATGTCTTTATTTTTTCGGTGTGTGTTAGATGGGGCTCTGCTGTATTTAAACCAGAACTGTAGTATGATTCTTGTTCGTCGTTGTTTAGGTTTAAAGTTGCAAACTCGTCTTTTAATAATCTACTGCTCTCTTTGATGAGATGTTTAATGTCTTTCGATCTTTCTCTTGAATTTTTTGGCGGTGAGGTCACGCTTTCGTAGTTATTCTAAAAGGTTAAATGACTATTTTTTCGCTTTTGCTGGCCTTACGCGCTCTTGTCGGACTCTGTTTATTAGTACATCTACATTCTTTGGAGGCGAACTTTGATTTTAAGAAGATTTGAAAAAATAAGTATCTGTCAAACCTTTGAGAATTATATTGGTCCAACCATTCCAATCTATCCAACCTAGAATGTATATCTCCTACTTTTGTTTGTGCATTTCGATAAAATTCATTCGTCTTATTGGTTAATTGATATTAGATATAACAGCTTAATTACATCGTATAAACTTTGGTAAACATCGCTTCCCTTCTCCTCCAGTTCTAGATAAGATCTTCTCGCATCTGGTGGATCATTAAGTGGAACCTGACTTTCTTGACTATCCCAACTGCTGTAGGCGTATCTATAGTTCCCGTTCCTACCATCAATCCTCTGAGCTTCAGCATGACTCCTCATAATGCCGCCCTTGAAAAGTGATTGAATTATGTAATGCAACGGTTTCTTTACAATCAACTAAAGTAAAAAACAATTTGAACTAGAACATGGTAGTTCTTGCAATGATTTGTGGACTACCAGGATCAGGGAAGACTACTTTGTGCGAATTCTACAAAAACAATCATCAAGACGTGATTCATATATGCTTTGACCACCTACACAAAGAATTATATGGGGATTCGTTTGTTCCTGAACAATGGAAACAATGCAGACACGATATGTTTTTACTGGTCGAAAAGATATTGGGCATTAACAACCTGCCAAACACCAAAATTGACGAATACATTAGCAAGTACAACTTCTTAGAAGCCATGACTGAAACAACAACTGTTTTGGTCGACGATAATTTTTATTATCAAAGTATGCGGAGATCCTACAAAAGATCATGTGCAGAAAATTCCTGCCGGTTGTTAATAGTAGAGCTATTGGCCCCAATACAATTGTGCATATCAAGAAACCAACAAAGAGCCCTACATTCAGTTGTACCAACTGATGTTATAACATCGATGCAGGAGAAGAAATGTAGTAGTGCTTCTTTTATTGATGTTACAAATCTGAGCACAGAGCAGGCTGCACAACACCTACATACCCTAATAGACATGGCGACTGTTCCGAAAACAAAGACTGTGGATGAATACCAGAGACTACAAGATAAGATTGAGACAAGCAAGAATCTCACCCATCAAATGGACATTCTTTTGAGAAAGAGAATTGGAGTGCTGATTCAAACGCGCAAACATGACCCATGCTTTATAAAAAATGTAAATGCTCATAAAAAGAAGCTTCTCCAACAATATTCTTCTGATCCTAACTCGTTCAATCCATTACATATGCTAGACCTCTACGCAAATGAATTGTAGGTGACCAAGTATTTGATAAAGTGACATCCTGGTGAATCTAAAGTTAACAACCACTGTCATTATTAATAAATGAAACACAACAATTCATACCACACTTTAATGTTTGATTTTTCCAGAAGTGCAATTAATTTTGAACGTTAAGTAAAATGGCGGCATGAAAAAAATTTTGTTGAGGATGCGAAATGCTTCGTTGCTTTATTTTACAAGTTACAAAAGGTAGGCACCCACAAAAGCACTCTAATTAGAGTAAGTGAATGTCATAAACATAACATTTAGTTATCTGTACATGCCGTTCGGTCGAACAAGCACCTCGTAAGGATATTAGACTGGCTAAGCGGGCTCTTAACGGGACTGCATTCTCCGTCTGACACTTCCTCTATCTCTATTGTCAAGAACTTCTCCATGAGCTTCTTTTGTTCGAGCTTTATGCATGCCAGCGTCTCAACATCTCCTTTGGTCTGGTGAACTTGAGCAGTGGATGGCATGATGTGCAAGCTTGTTTGTTCGACCTTTGATTTATTGGTTGGGAAAAATTTAAAAATAAACCAGTTACCCCTCTTCCATAATAAAAATTTCTCTATTTTTAACTGGGAAACTTCTATAATTTGACAAGGTCGTTCCTTTTTTAATCTTCCTAAATCTTCCGTCACCTATTAAATTTACAGTCGGGAAAATTTTGAACAACAATTTCAATAAAAAGGATACTAATAATCAAGTTATGTATGTATGCCGTGAAGTCTACTTGATTACTTTCATCAATCTTCAAACCTATCGTAACTTTTTTCAAAGAAATCGGAGTTATTAAGTAACCCTAATCATCTTCTAGGGTGAACGTCTTTATTTTCTTGCTCTTCTCTTTTGTTGGGGAACTTTCGATCCGTCCAAGGAAAATGAAGATGCTCTTGAACTGATGAGTGGTTATGGAGGTATTATTGCTCCCAAGTTGGAATTTCCGATATTTATGGACTGTAACCCTCTTCTATTAATATATTTTATGGAATTTGTCCATAATCAGGAGTTTGTAATCATTCAAAAACTATGTCATGAACGTTCGAAAGAACGCAGATACATAATGTAAATAAATAATCGTATACACTGGTATAATAAGTACACGGTGTTACACGATCAATAAGCTTAGTTTATTTGTTTCACAATCTATCCCTTTTATACTGTGACCGGGGTTCCTCGGATGCACACGTGCATTCTTGAATAGCACTGCAAGTATGTATTGTAACTCATTCTGATTACAACACTCCCAACACAATAAGATAAATAAAATATATAAGAACCTAATCTCTGTTAGGACGTAGGGCGATGCTGGGTAATCGTACCCTCGTAAGAACCTCTCGAAAGGACGTAGAGTGGAGCTAGGTATCCATACCCTCGTAAAATTGTTATATGTTAGACCTCTAGTTAGGACGTAGGGTGGAGCTAGGTATCCAAACCCTCGTGAACCTCACATCAGTGCAGGACGTAGGGAAACCAACTATAATGGTAAAAACCCTCGTTATCTCTACTTATTTGAGTCATAAATCTGACTAAGTATATCTACTAGGCTTGCGTATCGTACGTTTTGCCTTTCCAACAGCTATCGAACCATCGGTATCAATAACTTTATTTCTAATGACTCCTGGAATCGGGAATGATTTTTCTTTCTGATTATCAATACCATTTTCATCTGATTCTTCTGACTCTGAAACTTCTTCAGTATATTTGGGACGGTCCAGTAGTGTTTGACCTTTATTGAGTTTAACTCTCTTCAGATAGTTCGCTGGAACTTTAATGTTGTTCTGTACATTATTCTTGATGATGTACTCGCCATTGATTGGAGTTTCTTCGACTATCTCATACGGTCCTTCGTAAACTGGTTCTCCTTTACGTTTCCTTGGGTTGCGTAACATCACAGTCTCTTCAGGTTTGTGTGTGTCTGTTTTCTTGTGATATTTAGTTTTCTCGAACGCGTTTACTCTCATTTTGTACAATAATCCTGGTACAATCTCCTTATGAGTTTCCCAAAATTATAACATTTGTTTTCATTCTTTCTCCATTGATTTTTCATCCTTTTCTGATGGCGTCGCAAAATTGAATGGTACTCTTCCAAACATGAGTGAGAATGGAGTTGCCATTAATTCGGAGTGAATTCTACTATTCATTGCAAACATGCATGCTGGTATCAAGTCTTCCCAATAATCGTTGTATGTTTTATGTTTCAACGATAAACTTAACTTATGTAATAAAGTACGAATGATCTTGTTATTATTCTCGACTAGACCATTGGCATGGTGATTATACGCGATAACTTTAGCTTATTGCAATGTCACCTTGATTACAATAATAAATCACGTGATGCAAGAGTAGAAGAATGAGCACTACAAAGAAGACACATTATTATTTAACTTTAATATCACATGCTTAACACGAATTTATTGTTTTAGTGTGAAACCCAAAAAATATCGAACGGCTCATACGGTAATCTATTGTAAGGATGCAAAAAGACGATGGAACACCACTGCCACAAGAATTCGTCGAAAGAAACAAGCTAAGATTGTCACGCAATATTAAACATCTGAGTGTTAGTTTCAAAGAGGTTTCTCCAAAGTCTGGCGGTTTCAAGTTCTCTCAATCTAAAAACTCTGCAAGAAATGCAATAAGACAGAGTAAAGTTCCACGAAACAGTTTAACAAAGACAGAAACAATTAGAGTTATATCAAACGATAGCGGTATGTCAGTGATGTTACAGAAATGCTCCAACATTAAAAAATTGAGTGGTACATTTCGATTCTCCACCCACCTTAAATCTCATTCTGGAGTTTTTCACGTACAAATCGATAACATTTCTTCCTTTGTGAATAATTTTTATGCTGTCAAGCTTTCAGTACATCAGGGCATTTCTCTTCATCGGGATTCTTATTATATTGGTCATAAAAGAAGAGCTCCCTATATTTATTCAGCAGCTCCGAAGAAAAATAGGAACGATGGAACTCCCACCAGTGTGGTATCTCCCCAAAATCTATTACTTACTCCTATGTCGTCAGAGGACGATGATAGTATTATACTTGATCTGTACAATAAAGGAATTAGAAGTGCTAGGTCGCCTAACTTTGATTTTGAAATATTTGAAAGGGGCTTTGATGATAGTTTGCTATCGCCCAGTGATTTAGAACATACCATTAATATAAATAATGAGAACTCTAACGCGCAATCTTCAATGTTAGACAAAGACTGCGCTCGATTTGACGCTATGATTGTTATACCACCATACAGCGACGAGATGCCTGTAACTACAATTACTTGCACAGATATGTTTAATAACCAAATACTTGATGAGGTCAAACTGATTGTTAGCGAATGCTATGGAATTATTACCTCTTCTTCCATTAGATTTGTTCAAGGTAAATCTACAGCGGAAGAATGGTATATAGGTGGGAAAGAATGGCAAACAGCACCAGAGTCTTTACGTCTACCGGGTCCAGGTAGCTACAGGGTGTTGATAACATCCAATTGTATAGTATCGTGGAAGTTTCGTTTCGAGTTCAAATATAATGATCGAGTGATAGCTGAGTCGTCTAGCGATCACTTACAAGTAATAGCTCAGAGTGACATATTCACTTATCATCCAGGGCAAGACTCAAATGTACAAATCAGGGTATATGTACCCCCTAGTGCCTCTGAAGAGGATAATGTGACGATATATCTAGTTAATTTGTACCAAGGATTAGATTACTTTGAACAAAGAACAGAAGTGCAGCCCATCGACGAGTTAATCAGTGTAATAAAAGCCCGTAATATAGAACAAGTAACAGAATGCTTGGAGCCTTCTAATCTATCTAGAATTCAAGAGTGTGTTCCGATATTACCAAAAGCACGTATGCCTTGCCATGTTGAAGAATTCCAAAACTTATTGTGGCAGCAATTTGAGCGCGATTTGATAAATTATCAAAAGAATTTGCAGTTGGAGATACAGCAGAGAATAAGGTTAGATACATTACTGCGCACTAGTAGAGATGTTACTGTAACTGTGATTTCGAAGTTATTGACTAAGCTAACAAGTCATGATACTTTAGATACTGAAAGCCTGGCAATATGTGATCGCGCGAAAGCGGTAATATGCTTTATAAACCTTGCTTCTCATATGCGCAAGCATAAGGCCTTTGATATAAAGAAAAGGATTATAGAGCCTCTAGACCAATATATAGCAAGCATGAAGGAGCCGTACCCAATTTTAGAGGATACATTGGAGTCGGTAATCGAATATCACTTACAAAAAAAGAATGAGAGTTCAGAACCTGACAGAATAGAAGTGGCAGAGGATACTTGGTCCCCATATGCGGATATTAAATCACCATCATCACCCGCAGTCAATCAATCCATATTTGAAGAAGCAGTTAATACAATACATCGAGAATACATGATGGCCGATGACATTTTGGAAAATATATCCAGTGATAAGTTATTGCCTCTACTAAGAATTGTTATGAAGCATTTAATATTGTATTTTAAAGAGCACTCTAACACAACAAGTGCGAATGAGTTGGCCAGTGCTCAGCACTGTGGTAACGAATTATGGGTCACAACATCACAGCAAACCACTGTATATAGGGGATATCATATCGGCCACCTTATACGATGTCAATTGTGCAAATTGATTCATGCATTATTGTCCGATGGCCTCAAATTTAACGCAGACACTCCATGGACTGTCGTGTCGCAATTTTGTAAGCAGCAGCCAATAGCGAGCGAATACTATTCCATATACCTCACCATAGATACATTCATCCGGGGCCAAGAATCGGTTCAATTTGAATCGTTTTTGTGCGAGTGCGTTAATAGGAGAATGTTGTCGGAACTATTACGTGCCATGGCGAGAGATCCAAAAACAGATCGCTTATACAAAACAGACGCACCATTCATCAACACATTCCAGTTATCACAAATGACAGACTTGTTGAAGGAATATTTAGAGTGTCTACCCATTAGTGTATTTATAAAAATTTAATTTTGTTTATTTAAGAACCGCTTTAATGCTTCCTCCTCCTCTCTGTCTTCGTCATCGTTCATATTCAACACAACACGCTTTCCGGTCGTCGGCTGGTAGCTCACAACCTTTGTTTTTCCATCCTTTTCATCGGCCGTGTCTTGTTCCACTCTTCTCAAGTCATCTTCCTGCTTTTCTCTTCTAATCTGTTCGACCTTCTCCTTGCGAGCGCTTAATTCGGCCAAGTACTCTTCGTTGTACTCCTGTGATGCTAATTGTATTTTGCTGAGGAACTCATTGATACCCTCTCCGGTTACTGCTGAAACCCCGACACAAGAAATTGTCCTGTAGAACTCATCCAATGAGAGACTTAGAGAGTTGGCTAATGTGCTGCTGTAAGATTGATCGCTACTTAAGGCTTCGTTAAATGCTTCATAGTCCTGCATCCACTTTGTTGCAAAGTCGTGCCTTACGACATCAATTTTATTAAACACAATTACAAATGGTAGTCTTGTCTTGTATAATATAGAACAAGCGTATAACATGTTGCTCATGAATGTAACGGGCGAAGTGTTACGTGGTGTGTCTATGACATAAACAATTACGGTTGGAAAAGTAGATGCAAGAGACTCTGAAATGACTTGTCCGCTTGCGCTCCATGTGAAAATTTCAATTTGACCGGGTGTGTCAACAAAAATGTATTCTACGTCTGTTTTGTTTTCAATATAGGTCATGACTTGATCGAATCGAGTGGCAAAAAGATTCAAAGAAGTCAGAATTCCACCGTTGGGACCAAGGTTGTATTGTTTCATAACTTGTTTATAGTTAACTGTATCTCTGATGTCTATATTAGCGGCATAAGGAACTGTATTGACAGCAGGGTCTAGATTAATAACATATGATGGTATGGTATGTTCATGCACATGTGCACCTAGTCTCTAGAAAAATTAAACACAGAAAACATCGATCATACCTGCATAAATGTGGTCTTTCCACTACCAGCCATACCAATCACAATACATGCTATAGGTTTCTTCTTCTCTGCGGACATTCTGTGTTTATTACAAGTTCAGATTCAATATACTTGTTGAATTATTAATGTCACATTACAAACAAGAGGATGAGCACAAAATTGTTTATTTAGGATATATATTCACACTCAGAGGATGTTAGGCGTTTACCTAAAGCGAGTGAGCCTCTTGTTTGATGACTTCTTAGTTTTTCTTAAAAGACTCTGAGTTAGCAGCCTCTTTCCGTTAATGTGGAGCATTAGAATTTGCCTATGGTGCTTTTTCAACACACCCTTAGTTACTCTTATAATAAGAGAATTATCCTTTCTTCCTATTACCTCTCTCATGGCCACTTCTATCGTTTGCGTCTTGACAACCTCTATGAATATTGAATCAGCAAGTGGCTGTAAATTATATGGTTTGACGTCCACAAAGTCGAAGTCTTTACGCAGTATCTGTTGAGCATCTTGAGTAATTCGAACGGGATCCACAATGTGTAAGTCTATCTTTGTATTCTGTGATTCAATCTCTATCTCGATATTATTGTCTGAGGCTGTGTGTTCCATGCTTTTTAATGTTTGGTGTTGGTAGCATTGATAGCCAAAGCCTTTTATCGTATGGTAGGGAATATACCTTTTTTCAGTCATCATTGCTTAGACATTTGTTTCCATTTTTGATCAAGCCAGAAATATCCAACCAAGGTACAATAAGTAAAATAGCACTATTGTCATTTGCAAAAAAGCAGGGACCGTTTTTTCACCCAATTTGAATATTGAAGTAAAATCACCAGTAAATTGCGTAGACAACCGGAAAATTTAATTTTCAATTGAATCTTGATTGTGAAAAATAGTTGTTATGTCAATCTCTACGCCCGATTTGTGCGAGAACGTTCCCCAGGAAAGTATTTGATGGTGGATGTTGACCAGAACTCTTCAAGAATGTATGAGAGCTTTGATCAATGGTGCAGAGAGAACCACAATATCACAGGAGTTCCAAAGACCACCACCAAGGATAACGAACCAAACATAGTTGGACTGATGATGTCCTTTTTCAACACCAATGCTTGGATGGTCTGCGCTGACAGACTCATGCGACGTCGTGACGGAAACAACATCATTTTGGCAACACCACAACAGGTACCACAACAAGTAGCAGCATTGCAACCAATCATGCAACCACAAGTAACAACACCACAACCTCAGCCACCAATGACTCCATTACAAAATGAGCAGCAGAGAGCATTGCAAGCAGTTTCAAATGGACCAAGCTTTCAACTACAAAGACAGCACTTGTTGAATGAGACAAGAAATGCTTTGTTGCACGATCACAACTTTCCTCCACAGCAACCTCCAACCCAAGCCCAGGTACAAGTCCAACCTCAACAACATGTGCAACAGGAATTGGTTGAACAATTCAGCAACACTGTCCAAGATGTTGATGAGCAAACTGTTAATTGTCAAGAGCTCACACCTCAACAAGCTTTAGACATGCTTGAGGCTGCACGTGAGGACGTCATCCAATCTGGTCAATTCACAAGATTAGATGAACTTGTTCAAATGTTTACGGAGGAGTCAGACGAAGCAAATCAAATACTTGCACCATTAATGGAAGAGGTAGAGAGCATTCAATCAAGACTTCAGAACTTTAATCAATTAGCAGAGGCAGCGAGAGCTTGCTATGAGCAGTGGAAGCCACTGTTATTGGAAGCAGAAGAAAGGAAGAAGAAGCGAGATCGATCCTTTACAGATCGATTAAATAGTTTGGTATTCTCACCTCCAAGAATGATAAAAAAAAAAAAAATTTGATGATGATGTAGCCGCCAGTTGTGAACCACAACAAAATAACCAGCCACCACAGGAGAAGAAGAAGGAAGAAGAAGAAGAAGTACAAAAAGAGGCAGAAAAAGACAACGAACAGCAATAAATTGTTAATCAGAATTTATCTGACATCCAATTGTGCATACAATGCTTTGTAAAATTCTCAATTGTTTGTCGTTCTCTTGATATTGCATTGACACCTCTTTGAATACCTCTTTTCATTGTTTCAATATTCTCTGCATCAATGTATTCATTATATTGAATAAAGTTTTTGATGTAACCAAATGAAAGCTCAATAGGATTATAGTCAGGACTGTATGGTGGGAGAAACAAAAATGGGATGTCATTATCAAACAGATAATTCATTACATCTTGAGCGCGATGAATTTTTGCATTATCTAGAACAAGAATAAAATGCCCTCTAATCTTGTCTTTTAATTCATCAATGAATGCAATGAAATCATGTCGATTTATACCTCCATCATTACTGTCTGTGCGTCTCAAGTAACTATGCACTATTCCTGAGCACGATTGTGCCATAATTAATGAAAATGAGTTCCTTGTGACATTACCAGCTGGCCATTGTGCACGGACCCCTTTCTTGAAATAACCGTATCTTCGATTAAATGCACGAAAGTCAAAATGTGATTCATCAATATAGATGAACATGCGCGAGTCAAAGTTCCAGACACGTTCTCGCCAGCATCGTCGCTTCCACTGGACTTCATCTGTTGTACGCTTTCGAGCAATGTGAGATACGCGTTTTCGTTTGAAGTTCAGCTGCTTGTTACGTATTCTACTGATGTCCCACGCCTCCATTCTTACACCAGTTTCTTGATGTAATAAATTAATAATTTCATTAATCGAACGCAATGGGTTCTCCAATGTAAGAATCTCAATGTAATTAATGAGTTGTGGGTTGGTCTTGATTGTTTGGTTTGATGGTCTACCCCTTACTGGAGCTTCTTCGTTGTTAAAGTATCGATTCAAATAACGGGCTACTGTCTTTCGATTGATGCGCAACTTCTTTGCTATTTTGCATGGCTTCATCAGCTCTAATCTATTTAAAATTATTTCTTGCTGTAGCTCCTTAGGTACAGCAACACCATTTGTGAAGACGCGACCTTGTGAGTTAACCTTGAAAGTCATGATTTTGTAAAATTATTGCACAAAAATTCGAGACGAATATCTCCGGTTGCACGGTTTTGATTTTAATTTTTCTTTATTTGGCAGTTAGATGAAAATTGAGGTCCCTGCTTTTTTGCAAACGACAATAATTTAATATCCATTTGGATTTTTTTACACAACAACTACCCAACGTATCAAAATGGTTGATGAAAATTTTAACACTTTTTTATTGTATATATATTGATATGGTACCTTTATTACGCCAACGGCTGTCGGGCTACGGGAACATCCATAAATTAGATAGTTCAGGCATCTGAATATTAAGCTATGCGGATCTTAAGGGTACTTCAAATGCGTCTCTTACATCAAAGGTCTTGATACTGTGGAATCCCATTAGCAAGACATACAACTGTACTGCAGAGTGACTCTTGGATGCAATCTTCAGCACCAGTAAATCCTTCAAAAACAAGCCTGTCAATTGTCACATATTTGTAAAATGATTCTAGAATGATTCAAGAGGCCAAACAAATGAAGAATTGTAATCTTTTATATGTCTAGTCAAGTACGTTCCTAGTACTTGACTTACAAACTAATCTCTTAATTTTTGATGATTCCTATCGTTTATACCTACAAACAAGGCGACTGAAGCATTAAAAGAGCGGTGCAAATTCAGTTTCATCTTCATCTTCAGAGGAATCAGATATATAAGGTGGGGGGACATAAGTTTCCACGATCTTTCTGGTGAAGGGAATGCTTGCAAAAGCTCTCGCTTCATTCTCTCGGTCTGCCAACATCTGAGCACGCAACTTCTCCTTCCAATTGTTTCGAATGTCATTCAACTGCTGGTAATATTGTGTGCGATGGTCGCCATGACTGTGAGGATTGTAAGTGAAAAATACTGCACGACGACATTTTGATGTTGAATTCGAAGAGCTTCTGTGAGGAACATATCCGTTAAAGCAGAATATATCTCCGGCCTTACAAACAACGTCGTCAAACTCCTTCAGGTGGCAGAGACCAACATCAGAAATGCATCCAGCACGACCTCCGACTTCAGGGTCACCATCGGGTGGAATGCAATCTACAACATTTGAAGAATTCCATTTTCCTTGATGAACACGTAGACATCCATTGGCAGTCGTCATGTCATCGATGGCAACCATGACGGTTATAAAATTGTCAAGTTGTGAAGGTAGATAAAAAGCCAGGGATGGGTGGTCAAGATGTGGCATAAAACCAGCACCGCCAGGTGGTTTATAATTAAGTTTTTCTTTAACTAGATACGCTGCGTGGTCTTCTCCAAATAATTCTCCACAGATGTGAGCCAATCGTGATTGATTTCCGGCCACCTCTTCAAATCCAGAATGACGATGAATAAAGTTTTCGCAACGAGTGACAGCACCCTTTTCGAACCCTACTTCTACACCCTCTTGAAGTGGCAGTTCCATACTCCACTGCTGAATCTTGTTGACCATGTCATCATCGAAAAAACCCGGGAGAAGTAAGAAAGAATTTTGTTCGTATTCTTCAATCTGCGATGGCGATAACATCAAATCGTGTTAAACCTCAACCAACTTCTTGGACTTTGTTGTAATTGCGTGTCAATTATTCGTGCTCAGTCAATATCTAAAAGTATTAGCACTTCGCAATTTCTCTTATATATGTGTAGTAGTACCAATAGCGATCGAATCACATCGTTAACATTGTTAAAGTCGTTAAAAGTACCTCTTTCTTTCATCTTTTAAAACTATTTACAATTTTTCACAAACCAATCAGAGCGGTTTGGGGAAATGTTTTTCACATAAATAAACAGAATTCTTTTTGTTCATTTCAGTTTGTCGAAAAAAAAGTAAAAGCCATATCATGAGAGACAAGGTATGAACCATAGCACCTCTGTGTGAAATATTAACTCGTCATAGTGGAAGAAAAAGCGTATGAGGAGACTCAAGAGAAAGAGGAGAAAGATGAAGGCTAGATCCAAGTAATCGCACCACAGAAAAAATGGGGTGCTCAGTAGGGTATACGTAAATTTCAGGAATCGACTCAAAGTGTCACTCAAGAAGATGCGACAACATCTCTGCCTAATGAATATCATGTTCGTCGTCCTGCAATAAACAAATATCAGATTGAGTATTCGACAAACTACCGTGTGAAGTTATATACATTTTTGATTCTAACAAAAAGCGACATTTATCATAACATTTTTATTTCGGTTCTTTCTTCTTGACTTTCCTAGCAGGTTTGGACTTTTTAGCAGAGGCTATTTTGTTCTTAGTGACAACCTCACATATTTGCTTAAACAAGTCTTTGTTAAGCTGTTCATACAACTTCAGCCTGATCAGTGTGGGTTTCTTCTGTACAAGGTCAAGAAGACTCTTTGCTCCCTCGTCGGAGATGGAATTAAGGTGAAGATTCAAATCGGTCAGCGTGTTCTTGTTTTCCATGATACCCTCGCACAGCTTATCTATGGTTTGCAATTCAACAACACCCCCGGTGGATGTTGAACTCAGGTTCAACTTTGATAATTTTGGTGAATTTCTCAATCCTTCGGCAATGGCGAGAAGTCCTCTATTACCAATGGAGTTTCCTTGAAGGTCGAGATCAGTCAAACTTGGTGACTTTGCCACAATCAGAGTCCCAACTGCCACACCCCCTTCCTCACCAATCTTACAATATTTCATTGACAGTGTAGACAGCGTTGGATTCCAAGAGACACCAACACTCAAAGTTGTGGCACCCTCATCTCCTATGTCGTTGTAGTCTAAAACTAACGTATGAAGTGCTTCGTTGTGCTCCAACGCTCTGGAGATTGCTGAGCATCCTTTTAAACTGATTCGATTATCCATGAGTTCCAGAATCTTTAGATATGGATTAGGTTTGATCCAATTGAAAAGGATAACAGCACCCTGGTCACCCAGATTTGCCCTCCAAAATGAAATCTTCTCATAATAAGGATACGCATTAAGAGCTTCCAATAATGCATTCAAGTGATTTGCTGTACATTCTTCACTTATAATAAACTATAATTATGTGAACACAGAGGAGGGCGCTCAAACTACGTACCGGCACTGCTAAAGTTAAAGGTCCTGTCTCAGATTTCACAATCTTGCTTAGTTTCGTAACAATTGACGGATAAGGTGCAACTTGATGTGTTGCTGCTATTGATTCATATGTTTTGATGAATTTCCTAATCGTTTTTCGATTCTTTTCAATCTCTATACGTAAACAAGTGTATACATAAGAATCATACCCTCTTCTAAACTCTTTTTTTTATTTGCAGTTTTCTCCTTATCACTTTTACCTTTGGTAGGTGACTTGGACTTGACGGCCATCGTAAATTCGTCAACTTAAGCCAGGCGGGAACATTTAAAACGGAAGTCGGACAAGATATTAATATCATAGGAAGAGACTCAAACGTATCTGTGAGATGATCTCGACTAACATGCTAGTAATTAATGAGTATTCTATGTAGTGTAATAAACAAAATTTATTTTTTCATTTGAGGAAAGCTTAAAATTTATGCATGTGTTGGTCCCGATGGTTACAATGAAGCGACTTTAGTAGTAACACAAATGTAATTCCATAATCGTCCAAATTCTCTTAATATTTGTGGTAAACATGATTTAACAATCCAAATCCTATTCATTAGATCTGTGTTCTACAATTCCTCTACTACCAACTGTTCGTTTGATAATCAAATAATGCCGTCAACCTCATTATTCATGTGCAGCAGTTCAATGTGATTGTTTGTAAGTTCGTCTATGTAAATGATACTCAAACCGAATATGTTCGCCATAACACTGTTGATTCAGTCCCCTTCCTCATTTATGTCTCACACAAAAAGCCCGTAACTGGTCAACCAATAACTAAATCCACTCAATTTCGTTAGTGATTTAAATTTGACCCAAACTCTGTGAAAAAGGTTGTGTCCTGCGATTTAAGCACATCGACATCGATTGTATCTTTACTTACAAATATATCAATTAGTGGCATTGTCCATCGAAACAAGAGAGTAAGTAGAGTGAATCACACGACATTTGCTGATCAAAAAGACATGAGTACTGTTTCAGAAGAACAAAATAAAAAGCAGAATGCCCCAGAAGTTGTTACTGAAGGTATGTGCACTTTTGATGTGATCGCTACTTTTAAAATTGGCGACGCATCATTTTGTTGAACGATACTAATGCAATTCCTATTAGCTTCACCAGCACAAAAGAAACTTGGTACGTTGTTTTCGTTGTCGACGAGACTAATTTTTTAATCAAGAAGGCGAAGAGTTACTAGATGCTATCCGCAAACAAGTAGAATATTATTTTTCAAGGCAAAATTTGGCCAACGATCCCTTCCTCGTCCAACACATGAACAACCAACTATATGTTCCAATAGATTTTATTGCTAACTTCAAACTTGTTAAAAACTTAACCGAAGATGTCTCTCTAATTCGTGAGGCCATTAGAAAAAGCACCACTGTAGTGCTTGACGAAACAGAAGCACGCATCAAACCAAACTTTAACTTACCAAGAAACACTGTGATATTGCGTGACATTCCATCCAACACTAACATTGAGGTATGTGAAATCTTTAAGCTCTGCTACAATTCATGTTTAGGATGTCAGGAAGATATTTTCAACAGACAACATGCCCACGCGGATTCAATCTCAAATAGGTGACAACTGGTTCGTAGTCTTTGAAACGGACGATCAAGCCTTGTTGGCTTTAGATCAGATCAGAGGTAAAATGGTTGGTGAATATGCCGTACAGGCTCGCATCAAAACCGAAAACATTTTGAAGGCCTTTACACATGGTCAACCATCCCAATCATCCACTTATCAACCCAATCCTTATGCACAACCACACCAGCCACAGGGAAGGTACCAAGGAAGGAACTACGATCCATCCCAACAGCCAGCTCACGATCAAAGCGGGAGAGGAGCACACTCTCACCGCGGGTCAAGAGGAGGTCAAAGGAACAATGCGCCCCACGGCACCAGACCACAAGGCAACAGACAACCAAGAAACGCTGAAGGCGCACAGCAGCCAGCAACCAACACATCCACACATCCATCAAACACCACATCATCTCCACAACAAAGCAAGAAGAATCAATCCTCTTCCAGACCCAACTCTTCCACACAAGCAGCACCAGCCTCTTCCGAATCAACAAATCAACAAGACAACACCAACGCAAGACGGTCAGGAGCTCAATCAAGATCCAAACGCACATCCAACGCACAAGACACCAGACCACCAACACAGGACGAACACACACCACAACAACAACAACATCATTCGAAGAGACGGTCGAGTTTTAACAGAGCTCATCCTGCACCCTCACTGGGTGTCAAGAACTTCCCGCCACTTCCAACAATCTCCAAAGCTGATCTCATGAAGAGCGGATACGAGAACGACAAGTACATTTCATATCCAAAGGGCGCCATCATTAGCGTGTACAACACTAATTTGAAGAGCGACCAATTGACCAGACCAGAGGACTTGCCCGAATGTGCAGCAGTGTTGAAGGAACCCAAACAACAGTTGGAGCTTACCAAACCACCGTTGCCTCACCACGAGGTCCAACAACATCCAGAACATGTGCAAGAAGTAGATCAACAATTAGATCAGGAACAATCTGCACAACAAGAACAAGAACAACAACAACCTTCATCAGATTCATCCGAGACGAACCAACAACAACAGCCATCTGATGATTCCAATCAACAACAACATTCACATGACATTGATCAACAACCAGTGGTGAAGAGCTTTGCTGAAGCTGCCATCAATGCGAAGGACATTAGAATAACGAAAGAACCAAGAGTGGTCTCTGCAGGAGGTAATGCATCAGCATCCGCCGATCACCCGGAACCTCATCATCCCAAAAAGAGAAGAAATAGCATCAACAAGAAGAGTCAAGAAAAGTCATCAGAGAAGAGCGAAAAACCAAAAAAGAAGGCAAATAAGGACAACAAGGATAACAGCGGCGGTGCATCAGCAGCAGCAGCATCGACCGGAGAAAAGAAGGAAGGAGAATCTGCAGATCATCCACCACGCAGTAACAGGAGTCGCCGTGGAAAGAAGAGCGGAGATAAACAAGGAGAAAAGAAGGAAAAGACCGAAGGTGCAAAGAAGAATAATGAAAAGGAGCAAAAGGAGAAGGCACCCGCTCCAATCGCACCAGTCGATCCTAAATCTTATGCAGCCATTGTGAACAGGAATAAGGAGACTTTGTCACCGAAGCCAGCATCCCCTCAAGAATCACCAAGAAATAATGCCGTTCCTGCTGCCACCTCCCCCGTCACTGCAGAATCACCCACTGGAAGCAACAAGAAGAAATAAAATATATTTCTTGTGAATTTTTGTTTTTTTTGTAACCATCGGTAAACCGAGATATGAAATGGAGTAGTGATGAGGTTATGCTGATCGCATTGTTTGCTCATGACATAGGAGTTGTTTTGTGTCTGGCAAGAACATGCAAAGATTATTATGATGCAATCCATCATTGTAGCTTTGACGTGTTGTGGAAAACACTTTTTCAAATACATGATTATAAAATCACAAACCCAAATCAGATTAAGGACACAGAGTGGAGATTGGAAACAATTTTCAAATACAACAAGCAGCAGTCGACTGCAAGATGGAGAAGTGGTATACATAAAACAACCACATTCACAGGAAAGATATTGAGCGTGGATAATGAATTTATGACCAATAATATTAAATCTAAAAGTGTTTTTAGCGTAAGGGCAAATGCTGTGTTCTTGGCCACATGCATTGATATTTGTCATAGCTCTACAGGGAGCTCTGGCAGCGAAATTACTTTGTATAGTACAACAAAAGAATGCAAAATAGCGGATATGAAAACTTTTTCTCTAACACCAAAGTTTAAAGTTACTTATTTTCATTTGCTAGCTCGTCATAATAATTGTAGAAGTGTTATTTTGGGCCATTCATTCTCAAAGAGTCGTACAGAAAGACTAGATAGCGAAAAATGTTTGTTTGGTATGCATAGCCTCATGTCAATAGATCATATGATGAAAAGTAAAGCTAACAATAATTTGTTAAAGTTTGTTTGCGTTTCAATGTTTTACCCGGAGGAGGGTGTTGATGCTGCAGCAATTCAATGTGCAGCTGTATCCGATTGTGAAAAGTACCTTTTAGCGTGTTGTGATGATGGTCGAATTAGGGTGTGGCTAGTACCACAGCAAGGAGAAAACTTGAACGTGCCACAAGCCCTTCAAGCTAAGCAAAAATATTCTAACGCCACATCTCAAGCACTTCGTTCAGCCAATCATGGGTTTAAAGCTCAAAAAGTCTCGCCTGCTGTTGTATATGATCTTAAAGTAAAATCGAGGGTCACACAAATTATTTGGAAGCAGGACTATCTGTTGCTTGTGTTCGAGTTGTTTTTGATTGTTGTAAAGCTATCACACCAGCCAGGTGGGTTAGAAATAACTCAATTATGTAAATATACTATACAAACCACTTGTAATTCTATTTCAATCAAAGATGATGCGTCTTATATGATTACTAGCCTAAGTAACGTTGGCGTGATATTTTTGAATGGAGAGCGCACTGTTTCTACACCTTATAAGACGACCACAATGTTTCATGACGCTCATCTAGGGCATAACTGGTTTTTTAGTCCTCATAAATTTTATGTTGTTAGCGATAATGGTGTCGCAATATCTTCTCATTCTATAACTGAATACATGTTTAAACAGACACCTTTGTATCACGCAAGAGTTGTTGTTGCGTCATGTTATGATCAGAATCATAAACTTGTTTATAAAGTTTTGGATATGAACGATGGAGGAAGGTGTACTTATGTAAGAAAGGACTCTGATGTACTCTATGGCGACGCTGACCCATTTCCAAATAAAGCTGACAAAATAAAAGATGTACAAAAGCACTTGATAATAGTCAATAATACCATTGTATATACAGTGTACATTAGAAACAATGGAGAGCTGGTTTCAATAGTGAAGAGGGACTATAGGACAATGTATTGGTAAACATGTACTTCCTTTCATATTTTGTTATTTTAAACATTTTATTGTCAAGTCACAGAAACAAGAAATGTGTAACAACAATTGTGTTTTTATACGAGCAACTTCGCTTACTAGAGCAATGGTAGAAAAAGCACTCACACCTATTTTATGCACCTCCTTCTTTTTCCAAAAATCCTCTTCAGTCAACTCGATAGACTCCAAACTCTGAGAGGTTTTTTCAAAATCACTTGCAGAGTCATTCGTAATTTGGTGACTACTATTAGATCCCATACCAAACAATTTGTGCTCCGTTGTCGTTATGAAACTATGATAAGCGCAACAATTTGTATATACATTAAGAACATTTCCATCAAAGAGTGGATGTTGGAAGGGTGGAGAGATGTGAGTTAATGTTTTAAGACCAAGTTGGAGTGCAATATTATTTCCCCAACAATACAAACTATTATCAAAACTTACAGCCAAGCAGTGGCAGTAACCAGCATGAATGGATTTAATCTTTATTGATTTTAACTTGTCAACCACTCTACACGTGTTGCGGTTTGTATCCCTCTTTCCAAGTTGACCTCCGTAACCTTGCCCCTAATTAAATTAAAATGATTTGAATTATTTTTGACTAACCCATGCCAGCACTTTGTGGGATTTGGTCAATCCAAGGCCGTAATGTGATCCTAAAGATACATTAGAAAGTTTGTTGCTGCTTAGAGAAAAAGAAAAATGCGGCTCTTCATATGAATTATTAAAGTGCCCTAAGCAACATTGTCCGTAACGATTCTCTCCAAATGTATAATAATCACCAAGGGAAGTGAGCGCTATAGAAAATGTATATCCAGCATCAATGTCTGTTATGAACCTCCCCTCTAGCGACGTTACTTGTTCAAATTGATACTTGTTGATATAATCACCAAGTCCAAGAGCTCCCATCTCATTGCCGCCAAACGAATATAACAACCCCTCGTCTAATTGTGATCATTTGTTAATGTTAAATTTACCTGTGATTGCAAGGCAGTGGGATGATCCAATGCAAATTTTGACAACTCTTCCAGGAATGTCCATTTTTGTTGGTGTTTGGGGTATACTCTCTTTGCAAGAAACGGAGCCCCAGGCGACAGATCCCCAAACATATACTTCTCCTTGATCTGTGCGACAATATTAGGTTTACGCATCAACATCACATACCTGTGAGGAGGGAAAACAAAGTAGAACCACAACATATCATTTTCACAGGCGATTTCTGTTCAAAAGAAACTAAACGCGGTGTTGAAATGGTTTCTTCGTTGCTTCCAGTACCAAGGGAAGAGTCTGAATTAGATCCAAAGGCATAGAGTTTTGCAGAGTTCATTACAAATAGTTTATTAAAAGCATTGATTACAATCCGCTTAGTCTTTGCCACGTTGTCACTAAAGGCTCAGATACGCAAAACTTTGCACATACTCTTGGTAGCATTTTGGTCAGTAATTTCTTAGGCACACACCCTGGAATATATGATTGAAATTCACAATGTTCGAATAGGTGGCAGCACACAGTTGGCCTCTGTTTCTTTGGACGATTTGTTAGATTCTTTTCTTCAAGTCTAACCAACAAGAGGCTTTACTTTTAGTAACAGTCTAAATGACACGTGCTCTCCTTATTGTGCGTGTTTGCTCTCGTTGATTTGTTTTCTATACTTTGTGAACAAAATGTTCCGAACGATTACAAACAACCATGATCGGAATTGACAAACAAAATGGATATCAGACTACACCCATTAGAACCATCAGATTGGAATAGAGCAGAAGGTATCGAGCTTGAAGCTGAGGAAGAGATAAATAGAATAAATGAATGCAAACCACCATCCTTTGTTGTAAGGCATACATGACGCACTATATGAAGGCTAATGCTTAGTTTGAAGAGGGTGTATCAAAAGAAGGGAAATATGAGTGTGATTTACTTTGCATTGGATTATGTGGTGCTGGTGCCTCCTTTGTCAGATCTGCAGTAATCAACTCCGTTCAAGTAAAGAAGATCGCAGTCATGCATCAAGAATTTGTATGTAAAAATCATCTTTTAAATGATGTAACTTAATCATAGTCATCAAACCGACTAGATGAAGAGGAGATCCACAACAGAGTCAGCAACAAAACATCAACCGACAAGGGCGACTGCACAATCTATGCTCTGGAAGATCCAACAATACTTGTCGCTGAGGCTTCCCAAAAGATTACATCCCTTCAAACGTTTAATTGGACACAAACACTAATCAAAAACATTTCATTCAAAAGATTAATCATACTTGACAGCATACTTCAATCTCAGTATCAAGTAGATTTCGAAGCCTATCCACCCCTCCTTCGTTCCATTACAACATCAAAACAACAATTAACAAAATCTCTCATACCTCTAGAGGCACCCAACGTCGTTGAGGGTTTGGCAGCATCATTACTTTCAAAATGCGAAGTACTATCGATACCAGCTACACTTTTATTGAGTTTGGAGGAGAATCACATTTTGGAAGGAGACACGTTGAGAGCATTTGAGAGTGTCGTGCTCCCATCTCTGAAAATACGTAACAAGGGTCCTATTGACTACAAAACGGTATTGGCTGCATTGAAGGGAAGAAGAGTGAATTCTTTGTTTTTATAAAATTTAATTTTTATAATTCATCCTTGTTGTTGTTCTTGTCATTGTCTATGGGAGGTGCTATATAGTCCTTAAAATGTTCGGAGTCTTTTGCTTTTAACGTGAGTTCGTCTATGGTGGTTTGTGGTTGACCTTGTGGTATTTGGGTGGTGGGCTGTGTGGAAGGTAGCTCCTTCGTGACATTCGTGTGTGGTGCTAATGTGTTGTAAATGAACCTTGTACTTTTATAGGTATACGTAACTATGGGTATGCGTTTGTTGAATATCCAAATACATAACAAGATGAATAAAAGTGCAGCAGCCCTTGTCATGAAGCGATCTTTCTTTTCTTGCCAATCCAATCTTTTGATTTCGTCGGTTGCTTTTTGAATGTCGACTGATGTTTGCGACTGTTTGGCTATGGATGCACGTAGAACTTGACTGGAATTACCCAAAACCGACATTGCATTTGTTGTGCGGCTTAAATTCTCCTCAAGATTATTTCGAGTGTCCTCCAAAAGACTCGTCACCTTGGTCGCTTTTTTAAATGTTGATGTTTTTTGGTTGAAAATGTCTGTTCCCATCAATGATTTTCTTGATTCTAGAATCAAGTTTTTCGATTCCAACTGATACTTTTCATTTGCACTTCTCAAGTTCGCATTTAATCTTGTAGGTTAGTTTTGTTTGAAATAATGTAATAAATTTACTGTTTGACAACTTGCCTCTGATGTGAAACCCAATCTAGCAAACTCTTCTTTTGTGCATCATCCTCGCACTCCTCGCCATGAATTTCAATATTTTGTAGTTTGGTCTCAACCTCACGCAGAGCAGACCGAACATTTGAATTAATAGCAGCAAGATCAGGTATCAACTGTTGACTGTCATAAATATTTTGAATGGCCTGCTTGACAGTTGTTATGAGCTCTGCAATTGCAACTTCTGCTGGTTGACTAACCATGTTTCGCCAAGTTCAGAAATACGTATTTAATCAAATAATATTTATTATTATACATGTTCAGGCGTAGTACTATTGGATGGCTTCAAACGCGCTTTGCTCCTGCTCAAATAATCCTTTATCGAATGCAATTCGTTTTCAATCTTATCCGTACTCTTTGTGCTCTGATCTCCACTGGTATCCAGTTGACTACATAGTTTTGAAATGGCCTGATCCTTTTGTGATATCCTCTGTCGAAGCAAATCACATTCCTTATCCCTAGTGTCGTATAAATTAGCAAAGTGATCCCTCTCTCTTCTCGTCTTCTCGACGGCCTCCAACAATGCTTGAATATGAAGCAACATTTTATCGACGCTTTGTTGTTCTCCATCATTACTGCTTCCATTCTCGCCCGCTACTTGTCTATGACCATGGTTATTCACAACAACTTGTTGTAATTCCTCATCTTCTTCTTCTTCTTCATCCTCAACTTTTTCAACTATTACTTGTTCCTCTTGGTGGTGATGATGACTGTGAGAAGTGCTCAATGACTTGAGCTCCGTAATCTTTGCTTCCTGTCTTTGAATCCTAAAGTTCAACAACTTGATTTGTTGTCTCTTGTCATCCATTTCCTTCTCCATGGAAGTATTTATTAATTTC
Organism: Acrasis kona; assembly: GCA_026419775.2. Taxonomy (NCBI): domain Eukaryota; phylum Heterolobosea; class Eutetramitea; order Acrasida; family Acrasidae; genus Acrasis; species Acrasis kona. Next base: position 26,297 of record JAOPGA020000467.1, read on the forward strand.
CTTCTTCTTGCTTGTCTATTGGATTCCAACATTTGTTGATTCATCGACTCTAATTGATTCCTCAACGTTAATATTTCCTTTTGATTGGTTTGAACGACTAATTCCATACTAGTGACCTGACTCTTTGCAGCGTTCATTTCGATCGAATGCGATTCTTCCAAATCTAAAATTCTCCTTTTTCTTGCCGCCGATTCCCTCTCCATCGCTCTCAATTGCTTCTCGCATTGTTGCAAATCAGTAATTGTCTTTTCTTGATTTGAAATTTTGGATGCGAGTTGATTCATTTTGATTTGATCATTTTCGAACAGTATCGTCTGTGATTCGTGATCAGAACGCAATTGATCCAATTGTTTGTTGAGCGAAGTGATTTGCGATGAATGTTGGTCCTTGATGAGATTGATTTGCATTTCGTGATTGTGCATGCGATTGGTGAGCATGGCATTAGCTTGTTCCAAATTACTCTCGAGATTGTTGTTGATGGTTTCTAACGACTCTAGTTCTCGTTCTAGTATTTGTATGTCGCTCGATTGTTGTTCTTGTTTGGAATTGTTGATTTGTAATTGAGATTTGTAATCATTTACTTGTTGATTGATGGATTGCAATTCGATTGTGAATTGGTTACATTTGGAATCGGACCGTTCCAATTCGGAACGTAACTGTTCACATTGTTGGGAGAGAAGTGCTTCTTTGGAGAGCGATGATTCCAATCGTTGATTTGCATCTTTTAATTGAATTTGATGATTGGAATCTAATTCTTGTAATTGATTTTCGAGCGATTTATATTCTATTTGGAGTGATTCATGATTGGTTGTTGATTCTTGTAATGTCCTCGTTGTGTTTTGTAATTCATTTTGTAATGTACGATTGGAATCATTCGCTCGATCGTAATTATTTTGTAAAGACGATAAATCATGTCGGAGCGATCTGTTGGATTCTTGTAATTCATGAATGGTTAATTCTTGATTCTTGATTGAATTGGAATGATGAATTGAATCTTGTTGTAATTGTGAATTGTCGTGGTTGAGTGATTCAATTTGATTTTGTAAATCACGAATGGTGGATTCATGTAATGTGGTTAAATCGTGAATGTGTGATTTTTGTGATTCTGATTGAGCGAGCGATTCTTGTAATTGAGTCTTGACTGATTCATAAATGTTGGTTGATTCTTGTAATTGAATCTTGACTGATTCATGATCTCGAATGGATTGTTGTAATTGGTGATTATGTGATTCTAATTGTTGTAAGTTGTTTTTTAATTGATTTGATTCCGATTGATGATTTGTGACGGTATTATTTAATTCTTGTAATTGAATCTCAAATTGTTTGTTCTTGTTGATTGATTCTTGTAGTTCGACATTTACTGACTTGATCTGTGATTCATGATTTTGAATCAATTCTTGTAATTCATTTTGTGATTGATCTTGTAATTGCTTCTTTTGTACATTATGATTTTGAATTAATTCTTGTAATTCATTTTGTGATTGATTTTGTAATTCTTGTAAATTATTTCGTGATTGATTTTGTAACTGCTGTAATTCAATTTCATGATTCTTCTTTTCGACATGATGAATGTTGATTAATTCTTGCAGATCGAATTGTGATTGATTCTTTAATTGTTGAATGTCATTTGATGATTGATTCTTCAATTGTTGAATTTCGAATGCATGATGCTTCTTTTCGGATTCCAAAGTGTCGATTAAATCTTGTAATTGAATTTCCAAATCATTTTTCAATAGCGTCAAATCGCTCAACTCTGTATTTTGTTTGGATTGGTTCAATTCTTGTTGTAATTCTTCGCATTGTATGTTCTTTGATTGAATCTGATGGGTCAACTCATCAAGATTTGATTGAACAACATTAAATCGTTGTAATGTGATTTGATGTTGATTAGATTGGTTCAAGATGGATTGATTCAAATTGTGGATTTCATTTTTTAATTCTTGATTCTTGCGAGTCAACTCTGAAATTTGTAACGAATGTTGAATTTTAAATTCTTGATTCGAAATGTTGAATTGTTCGTTGGTGATCATTAACGTTTTGATTTGATCGTTTAATTTTGATTCTTCTTGATTTTGTAATTTAATCTTTTCTGCTAATTGTTTTGTTTCCAAAGACATGTTCTTGTTTTGAATGGAAAGTCGAGCAAATTCATTTTCGAAATGATCGTTATTGTAATCGCTTTCCGATCTATTTTTGTAAATGTTTAAAATTATGTTTTTAGTTTCCAATTCGAGTTGTAGTGCATTCTTGTCGATTGTAACGGGTACTATTCTCGATAGATTGGTTTCTTTGATTTTACATGTTTCCAAACTCTTTTTCATTTCGTTTAATTTTGATTCCAAATTTCTTCTCTCGCGTAAAAGTAGAGTACGTTCCTCTAGGTCCATTCCTGTCCTTTCTAGTTGTTTGACTTTGTCGGAATATTCTGCTTGTATGGGAGGTATTTGAGATTCTAATTGGAGAATTTCTTTCTTGTTTGCATTCACTTTGATGGTGTGATCCTCGGTATTATTTTCTAGTTTGTACATGATGCTTGCTATTTGGTCCTGTGTGTTTTTTATTTTATTTTCAATAACTGATGAATTTCTCGTGTTGAGTTGTTCGAGATGGGATATGCGTTGTAGTAGTTCGTTACGTTCGATTTCGAATGCTTCATTTGCAATTGGTTGTTTGTGGACCTCTGGTATTTTCGCAACTGATATGATTGGTGATTGTGTTGAAGAAGGGGTGGGCTGTTGTGGACTAGAAACAATGGGACTTGAGTAGTTTAATTCTAAAATATTTTCCTTCTTTTGTGTGTCTGGGGCTTTTGTGGGGGTGCTTGTTTGACTTGTTGGAGTCTTTGGGTCAATTAGTTTGATAGGTCCATTGCGAGGTCTTGATATAGGTTTTACAGTTGTTGTCGTCATTTTATTTAGGATAGTTGATGTTTGCTCCGCATCTTCAACAGTAGGTGAACACTGAGTTAAAACAGACACTTTATAACTGTTCCTCCTATTACATTTTAAAATAACATCTGCCAACCCTCCATCTTGAAGATTTATAATGTTGTAAAGTTCTGCTTCATGTGCCTAAACAGTGTAAATTGTAAAAAGTTGATGTTGTAACGAACCTGATTCAAGTCAACGAAAGTCATGGATGTAGTTGTAGATTCCCCCTTAATATTATCCTTTTTAATTAGAGATAGAGTATAAATGATAGTTCCTTGTATGCTGTCGGAATGAATCATACGCATTTGTTTCCCTAATTCTGTGGCAGATTGAACTTGATAACCTTCTTGATCATCTATACTACGTAAATCAAATTCGAATGATATCACATACTACTAATTAGAATGCTTTTAGCCAAGTTGTTTTCAAACTTGGAGACGGAAAATTTGATAGAGTGATCGAGGTTGCTACTCGCATTAAATGTATACTCAAATAGTGATCTATAAGCTCTCATTATTAAACCATTATTTGCCCTTTCCCCTTCACACTAAAACAATTAGGAATCAAAATCAGTTGCTCGTACATTGTTCCATTCACGATCTCCTAAAAGCGACCACGTTCTTCCGGTACCAGCATTGCCATTTACTATTAATACCATATTGTTATTGTGTAATACTTCTGAAACAATCTGATTGCCGACCACTTCAAATACAGATATCTGTGTTGAACTCATTGGAAATACTCTTTCAAATTCATATTTTGATGATTGCTCAACACCGTTCTTGAGTAATACGCTTTTTCCTTTTTTATGAAATGCTGCACTGCAAACTTGTTTTGTCCCATCTTTGTTCATCTCATTTTTTAGAAATGGTCTAAATCTACAGTAAAAGGTCACATGATCACTGTTCCCGTTGAATAGGTTAGGATTAACATCCACATCCAAAGCACTCATCCGTTTAAAAGTTTGATGTCAACCATATTACTGTACGCGCCAAATGTACCAGAACCGTTGAGTTTGGGTTGAGTCTTTGCTGCTGGGGGAATCTAAAAGACCAGGACGATTTAAAGTTGTTTTTAACAACACTGATACAGATAACGCTATGGGTCCTATAAATTGAAAAAGGTAAACGAAACACGATTGTAAAGATTAGGTTTAAAGCTCTTTAGAGGCTCAAATTTACTTTTTTTATTTTAATAGCCGATTGCCCTAATTTATACATAGTTCACTCCTTTAAACGCGTTGCAATTTTACGATGGAGAAGGGCTCAACGCTGAGCGTTTATCAGAAGAGTGAATTGAGAGAGATGTTCGATTTGTTCGACATAGACTGCGACGGCAACATCAACTTTGTGGAGCTAAAGCTGGCACTTAAAAAGTTACACCAGTATACAACAGAAGACGAAGCAAGGAACATGATGAACAAGCTTGATAGCGACAGCGACGGTGTTATCACGTTCGACGAATTTTGTCAGCACTTTAAGGACTTTTGGAGTGGAGAGATTAACGAAACAGATGAACCCAAAACTGGGACAACAAATTCAAGGGTCTATACTTCGTTAGAGGATAAAATAAATCAAGAAACATTTAACGTGTTTGATAAAGATGGAAATGGTTACATTGAAATAGAAGAATTTAGGTGCGTAGTAGAGCGGTACCTCACAAGAATTGAAGAGGACGAGGAATTTACAGACGACCGGATAGTCGACCTGCTACATTTGGTAAGTCATTCAAAAATACAATGTTTCACTCTTGTTAGTTGGACGCAAACTGTGATGGTGTTATTGATTTTGATGAATTTGTGGAACTAATGTCATTAAGCAACATTTCACATTAATGTATTTTATTTGTTGAAGGACAACTTCTCAGACACCTCCATCAAAATTTGTACAAAAAGCATTGAAAACTCCTATAAATCATTCTTCATCTCTAATCTTGGTCATCATACAAAAATTGATTTGTGAAATTGTCCTCGTCACCCAGTCTGAAAGCATTGTTCGTTGTGTTCATTAATAAGGTAAATGAAGGGTCGTGATTGCTTCCAGGACTCGATAACGAACTTAAATAGTCTTGATGATTGTTATTGTCCATTGACTCGGAGTGATGTTCCACTTTTTGTCTTTTCAGATCCGGAGATATCAACTCCGCTATTCTTTTTTTATTAAAATCATGATCTTCGTCATCGTCAGTACAAAAGTAATATCCGCCGTCGCCAGATCCACTCGGATGTAGAGTTCCCACGTGAGGCGCGCCATCATCTTGTAACTTTTTGTTGTTAATGTGAATTTCGACGCTAGTCAGGTATCTTTGTACGTATACGGTATTAGAGTCCCATTCCTATAAAATAATGAATGACGAAGAAGATGTAAATGTTACCTTGATGATGGTGTCGAACTGATCGCATACAGCGCTTTGTTGCGAAATCTCATCCTGCATAATCTTTATCCACTCTCTTCTCTTTTTGTTTTCGGTTTCCAAAGCACTCTTCAACTCTACAAACTTTCTTGAGTATCGTGCGTATTCATTTTGTGTCTTTTTTAGATCTTCGAGGCTCAAAGTTCCCAAGATGGGTTCGACCCTGCTGGCTTCGTCCATAATGTTGACGAATTCCTCCTTGTGTCTTCCTGTTGCGCTCTTGTATGATTTGTCTTGTTGATTATTGCTGTTGACTATATCGTCTAGATCCGACAGCGTCACGATAAAACCCGCTGATAGATTGGGAGATAACATTGGTGTGGACTCGACATGAGCCCTTTTGTGTGGTGACGTTTTTGGTTTGGGCGTCGGCTGACCAACAATGCCCTTACACGATTGACAAAACGCTGACGTATATATCTTCCTTTCATCCCAAATGTTAATAATTCTTACAATTGATTGCTTGTCTTTCGGTGATAAATCAGAATGCGTGAGCTGCAAAACCTCGGGCATAACTGCCTGAAAGTTGTCTACAAATTCGTTTGTCTTCTTTTTACTATTTTGTATAACGTCGTTTGCGAGGTAGAAGTACAGTAACCTTCTTGATGGCTTGGCTATTAAAGTAAGTCAAAATGAATAACTTTTTTGTATAATTTACCATCTACAATCTCTTTTTTCCATACCGCAACGCTCTCTTTGGCCTTCTTCCTATTGAACATCACCCAATAGGAAATCGCTAACAAGTTAGACTGTGAAGGGTAATTTTACTTACATTGAATACTTTGTTGTGAGTTGTTCATACTATTCAGCTTACCTACTAGAACTTGTCCATGATCTTGCGTCTTGACTACTAGAACTTGTTCATGATCCTGCATCTTGACTGTTTTTTCGAGGTTGCGTGGTTGAGCAAAACTGAGTGAAATCACCGAGAAGGATCAATCACGATGAATGCATATTACACCGTTCCCGGTGGGAGTCGGACCTATAATACAAGCACACGCGATACAACAAACGAAAAACCTAATAAATACTATTTGGAGGCAGTGACGAGTGTCAACATTTCGCACATACCCTTACCAACACATTTGAATTTTCGCGATAAGGGAAACCATATACAGATAGATGGATCCAGAATAACTCACATGTACAATGCCACAAATAATAGTGATGATGTATTAGAAGACGTGTGCCTTGTTCGATCGAACTACTTTGTGCCCCCATCTTGTGGTCTCTTTTATTTTGAACTTACAGTCGTCACAAATCCAAGAAATTCTACAACAGCACTTCCCTTCCCAATGGCCATAGGTCTCTGCACGAGAGGATGTAGAAAAGATGGCTTTTTGCCCGGCCAAGAGAGAGATACGACCACTCCGCAGCAAATTATTGTGTATGGTTATGGTTACGAATCTACAACAGGAGAGAGATTGTGTGGATCCGTGCAAGGGCAAGCTTATGCACCTTCGTGGGTGGAGGAAGGCGACGTTGTTGGTTGTTGTGTAGATTATGTTAATGATAGAATACTGTTCACTAAAAATGGTGCTAATTTGGGGGTGGCATTTCAAGAAGTCGGTTTGAATGAGGGATCGAAAAATTTGTTTCCGTCCATAGGTCTCTCTCAACCAGAGCAATGTGTTGATGTTAATTTTGGTCACGTTCCATTCCGTTATGACTTGACTCAACTTGTGAGCGAGTGTCGTTCCTCTGCTGTTTCTAATATTATATCCCAACCTTCATTTAATAGCTACTCTTGTCCACTGTCGCTCACGGATGTTTTGATTGTTTCTTATTTGAGACATCATGGATACGCGGACACCGCTGAGAGGTTTATCAAGGATGCACACTTGAACATGGAAATGGGTGACCAAGACGACCAAGACACACGCAACCGAAGAGAGGTGGTTCAGAAAATTATTGACGGAGACATGCAAGCCGCAATGGAACAAATAGAACTTTACTTTCCTTCTTTACTTTCATCGAACGAAAACATATCCTTTGCTATCAAGTGCCAACATTTTATTGAAATGACCAGACACATACTGTGCGTTGACGAAGATGAAATGAGGGACGAAGAAGACCAAGTAATGGACGACGTTATGAAATTTTCACACGTTGTGGCCTATGCAAGATCAGAGTTAGTACCCTTCATGGCCGACCAGAGTGATGAAGAATCAGAAAATCAGGATGAGACATGCGACGATGATGTAGAGGACACGATGACCCAAGAAGACATTCGTCGTCGTGAGAGGTACAAAAAAACGTTAAGAGAAGTCTTTTCACTGCTTGCCTACAAGGATCCCACGCGGTCGTCCGTAAGTTATTTGTTACAAGATGAAAGGAGGAGTGAATTGGCTGATAAGGTCAACAGAGCAGCTTTAAAACACAATGGTAGAAGCAAGGTGACCGCATTGGAACAGATAGCGAAGCAATCCAAAATGGTCATACAAGCGTTAGCTTCGGCGAAAGACACACCCATTACATCATTATTGTCCGTGGAGGATTTATTAAAATGTTGACTGGTGGTTTGTGAATAGGTGTACATCAAAAATTACATTAAAAGTGCTTGGGAGTTTATTACGTGACAATTTGATCCATTTTTTGAATAGGGTCTAAGATGTTCTGTTTGTTCGTCTCTACAATACAACCGTTCGTCATCATTTCTTCTACTATGAAATGTGCCTTCTCTAGATTGAACATTACGTCAAGTTCGCACTGAAAGCATTACAGAAAATAAAAGCATTTGTACTTACCACATTTTCAAAGTATTTGTCAAAAGTTTCAACTAGACAGTGAATGAATTCCAAGATGGCCAACTCATTCTTTGGGTTTTGTTAAAGCAGAAGAAAAATAAATGTTACCTCTTGATTATCAACACCTACAATAAAAAAAAGTGAAGCGTATCTTCTATAAATCAGCTTGTAGTTCATGTACTCAAGGAAAGAGCATTGATCCTCATTCCTGCCAAGGCACTTTCTAACCACTTCTCCTTCAAGGGACGTCCTTTCATTGATAGATTTAAAGTTGGTATACTGTGCCAAGCGAGTTTGGCCCTGTTTGTTGACAAGCAACACAAACTCAATCATGTTTTTAGTTGATTGTAAATCTTACCTGCATGTCAAAGAGCTCTTCTTCCAGGCAGAAACATAAAAAACGGAAAACACCAAAAACAAAAAGGATACAAAAGAAGACAACACAATCTAACGTTGTTGAACATACAAATTCGGATTCTGACATAAAACAACCATCGGTGGACAAACCGCCACCAATATTAGGTAAATATTAGCTACAACCTCGCACTCTGAAATTATACCAAGGCATTTTTGTACCCATTGATTTTAATAGAACGTATGATGACCAGTTCGCACTTAGTTGTACATTAAAAGAGAAGGCCAATTCCTTCGTATCAAACTTTTTCAAATTGAAGCAGAAACTTACGGACCTCAAAATGTTTGAAAAACTCATAGGATTGGATGTTGAAATTCCCAAAGAAGTAAATAATAGTAGAGACACATTATCCGATATTGAAAGCTCTCAAGGAGGGGGTAGTAGAACAGACACATTTTTATCATCACAAGAAGATCTTTCGGCCGAGGAGGACGCAGGAGATGATGACTTTTGTCCTAAAGTCAATACAAAAAACAGCATGAGCACATTGTCAAGGAGCCAATATAAAAGATTATCCAAAAATATTGCAGAGGAAAAAATACAAAAATCATTTAACAGCTAAATTCAGAACTTTTTAATTTTACAGAACAGTGTGTTGCCATTAAGGCTTTGTCTCCTCTAGAATAACTTTATCTGTGTTGGCTTCGTCAGATGGAGAGAATGGACTAGCTATAGAGACAGATTCAGTGTCCGTGAGCGGAGTGTGCTCCCTCGTGTCTCTATCCCTAACGTTCCTTCTTGACTTTCTAATGTCGGATCCTTTGGTCACCAAATTCTCCACACTCATCGACATGCGGTTGGCCGCAATCATCATTGAATGCCGGTTGTTGAGATCAAAGTTTGAGTTGTTTACTGATTGGTCCTGTTCGTTTAATGCGTTTGTCAACCAGCTCAGTCCATCCGCATCATTTCCATAATTGTCAGGTGCGTTGTCGGGTTTCGTAAATATTCGTTCGTAGTTTGTGATTAGTAGGTAATACGTCCTTGAAAACGGAGATGCTCCAAACAAGCTAACCACCAGGTTCATGGCATGCATTTTGTTGACCGCATTGTTTTTGTCAATCATGTATAAGTGATGTGAAAAGCAGCGTAAAGTGTCACGATTGGTTTGAGGAAATAGTTCGCACCACACGAGTTGTTGTAAACGTTGTATTTTTAACTCCTTCGTTGCATCTTGCTGTTGCTGTTTTTCTAGTTCTAGCTGAGCATCTTTCTCGGTTAACGAAAGGTCTCCGTTCGGAGGGGTGTCAGTCTTTGGAGAAGACGGTTTAGCATCGAATTGTTTTAAAAGAAACAAGTCCCATAGTTTGGCTGTAAACAAGCTTTCGGGCAAACTATTTAAAAACAAAGTAACAATTCCACAAACATCGTGCGTGTCGTGTGCTGTTTCATTCTTTTCGCAATCTTCGTAAAAATCAATCAGGACGCCTCTGTCAAAACTGTTTTTGTAGTCTTCTATTATACGTTTATTCCCCGGAACTCTATATAAACCAGGCTCCAAAAGTCTTCGGGCGTTAAGTAATTTTATTGCGCTATATAGTGGATACGGTACATTTGGCTCGTCTTTATGGTGTGCGCGACGTGTAGATTCCTCGAGAGCTGTATTAAAAAGACGTGTGTTGGATGTGTCTACTTCTACGGAAGCTGTTTTTGTTTTACGAGCATTCTTTTTAGCGGATGACGACTTTGTCCTATCCTTCTTATGTTTGCCAAATAGTTGGCCCATCAACGAGCCGTATACGTTCTATTTTTCTGAACCCGTCAACGGAAATGATGTTTGATTGTTACAATAAGAAGGAATCAAGCTTTTATTTTGTACCTACATTTGGGACTTTTGCACATGCACTCAGGAAGGCTAAACCCGTTCTGATAATCCAGAGTTATCTCCTCCCCTTTCCTTATCACCTTTTTGGCAAAGAAACAAATCTCAGGAAGTTCAACGCTATCAACGTATATATTTACAGCAACAACATTTGCGTCGCAACTATGATTCATGTACCTGGTGTAATTACTACAATAAGTTCCATCGACACAATACTGCCGTTGGTCGCCAATATCAAACAAAAAGCTTAGATTTCGGTTATAATATTTAATGTCCCGTTGCTGGGCCATCTCATCAGTAATAATCTCTCCCAGGAATTTACCAAGGAACGAACCCTTTGGAATGTGATTCATTGCAAATAGACCCCATCTTTAAAATAAAACATGCATACAAAAGAAAACACTTACCCTTTTTTCTTGGTCTTTTGAACCTGGACTTCAGCTTTGGACATGGTCTGCGAGACCCTATTTACGCATTTTTCTGGACATTTAGCACATTCACAAGAACTGTTACACTCTGTCACACTTTCATCAAAATTTATTAATAGTCCATCAACATATGAAGAACCATGCACTTTACAATCAACACACCCATCACAAGCGTTCAGCCTAATGTCCTTGATATCTGCGTTAAAGATGCAATGTGTGCTCAAATAGCGATCCAATACGAGAGAATCAAAAGAGCTTCTACTAATAGCAGGGACTGGATAAGGTTCACCAGCCAAACTAATGTCATCAATCTTGAACTTGTATCGTTGTCCGCCTATTGTGACCTAATCATTTTTTAGACATTCCGCAACAATGAACATGAACTTACACCCTTTACTTCCTGTTGGTTTACAGTGTGAACGACCAGAAATGTCACTTGGTTATATAAATCCTTAACTACTTTTACAGTGGGACAGCCGATGATTAGGCATAGTTTTTTCGTCCATTCGGGAACCTAAAAGTTAAACTCGTGTTTGTAATAAATCAAGTTACCAATGTGATCATGTTGACATGTGTGGGACTATTGATTATCCTTCTTGTTCTCTTTCCACTCACACTTGGGAATGATTGAACGGATAGACTGCTGTTTTGATCGATTACGTTTAATAAGTTAGCGTCCACGAATTCCAAATGAATAAGCATTGGTTGTTGTCCAAATAGTAGGGCCAGTATGCTGACGAGAACATGTTTAAAAGTAAATGATAGCCGACGGTCAACCTCGTATTGTAAAGCCTTGCATCCTAAAAATTTTTGTAGTAGTGATTTGTCATAAAGCGACAGGGCCGCAGGTTTACTTGTCTGACTGTCGGTTGATTTTTACATCTGAATAGAAATGTACTTACCATGAAATAACAATGTGAGTGTTGGCGAGGTACTCTTTCAAAAGTGTTTCAAAATCTTGTAAAAGGTCATCTCCACATTCAACACAACATGTCTTCAACATTTCGATTAAACTATCAAAGTAAATTAATCAATCATCTGTAAAGTAGTTACTTGTTGCAAATGTCCTTGTTCGGGTGTTGTTCTTCGAAGGCAATACAACTGATTGGTGTTTGTATGCTTTCTGCAAGATCGAATGTTGTTCTGTCGCTATATACTTCTGATAGTTGCATGGTAATCTCTCCGCCATTCCATAATAAAAAAATAAGCGACTCACCGAATCTATATAACCGATTATAGTTGTAAGTAACTCGGTTTGTATCAATGAGAGCAGGTCCGGAAGAATAGTAGCCCCCTACTACGGCGTAGTTAACACCGTGCGCAACACAGTTTCCCAAAAAGACGCATGCGTGCTGATCATCTACTACTGCTTCGCAGATGATGCCATCCCTGTAAAAACTCTTGATGTTTTGTTCGCACAACAAGATTTGGTCCTTGTACATGTCTTCTAGTACCTGTACGGTAATCTCTTGCTCTGATTGAGGGTGGCCGTTGATCATTTTTGAATACCTCTCTTTTATGGGAATGCTTAAATAAAAGCTTATTGCGACAAGCTCATCTTTGGTTTTTCGGTATATGTCGTCTGGTATGCAATCAGGTATCTTAAAGTACAATTTTTCGTTTCTTATATATGTATAAAAGCCACTTTCTAGTACGATTTTTTGAGGGGTGGTATCATCACAAACGGTCCAGTCTCTCGAGACGAACGCGTCGCATAAATTAACAATAACCAAATAAAACTCCTTTGACAAGCAAGTGACTTTGGTTCTTGAATATATACTTCGTTCAAAGTCGAGAATCTCTCTCTCGAACTGTGCTTGATTCCATGGAAGTTTTTTGATTTGTGACAAATCCTTTTGAATACAAAATTCATCATCAACAATCAATACTGTTTGTACTTTCTGTTCGCTGTAGGTTTGGATGTTCTCCACTAACTCAGAGAACAGCCTCTTCATTACTTTATTTACAACGATAATTTTGTTACAATAGTTCAAAGAATTAATTCCAGGGCATAAGTACCGCATTCTATAATAACTAATAACAATATGGATGCAGTTACAAGCAGTAAGCAAATAATTTAATGATTCTGTTTATTCACATAACATTGAGGACAGATATCCAGACTACCACTTGATTAAATTTTAGCTCTTGCCTCTGACCATATCTGAATGAGTGTTGTATCCCTATAAATATTCAGTAAGTGGTCAAACATCATCTCCTCAAGTTCAGTGTCCTTGCACTCTCTAGCAAGATAAATATCCATGACATAACTCAACAACAAGTCAACGCTGTCCAAGTCACTATAGAAGATGGTACCAACGGAACCACTCGTAAAACCTCTAACAAAATTACCAATAGCCAGTACAAAAGTAGTGTAAAATGCAATAATTCCAACACCAGAAATTAAACTGGTGATGCTGTTGGTGGATGTTACAATCTCAGTTGATTGTATCCAAAAATAAAGACCACCTGCATTTTGTTGATCTGTTTGTTCCTGTGATAGTATTTGACTCGATAATGAGTTGTTAGTGGTGAATGATGGATTATCACACCTTATGGACCAATAGAATGATGTAGATTTGGTTGAATTTTCTCCATTCACTCTTATTCCCATAGTGCAGTCTGGATACCACTTTGGGTCGACTGCAGAAGAGCTATAAATCCCATCATATTTGTTCAAGAGATAAGGATTATACAGACCATTCATCAACACATCAGACTTACCATCAGCATACAGATATGGTGCAGATACCATAGAGGACAGAATTACACGTTGTGTGTTGGTCAAGGGGTAGAATTGAATGAGAGACACGTCCTGATTGGACGTTGGACCTACGCGACCAATTTTTATTGTAATGGCAAGGTTAACGTGAGTATTGTTTGGGTCTCTTAGTAGTCTATACGCTAACGTGTCTCTGGAAGGCTCCGAGATAGTCCAGAGCGAATCAGAATACAAATCTGTTCTAAAGACTTGCATCTTTTGAGAGGGGTCGAACTCAACAAATTCTCTTCTTGTAAAACTGACATTACTAAACAGTGTCGCAGCGTTAATGTATGGGTAGTCGTTATTAGATGGAATGTCATTTAGATCAACGCCACCTTCATACATACTCTCAAATCCACGAATAGTGACTTGGGTGTCGATATCATTTACAGCGTTGTAATTGATAGATGGATTAATTGTGGAGTAAAAAGCGAGTGGAAAGAACACAACCAAACACAAAACAGCAAACAATATAAAACCATTCGTGCACTTTTTGAATGGTGCCTTCTTCTCTCCGAACTTTCTTCCTTCCTTCTTTTCATCGACAAGTTCACATTTTCTCGAGTACAGCGACCGATAAATATCTTCCATTTTGAACCAGTCATTAAAGCTCAAAGTAGTACCAATAAACGTCCAGTCCAGAATAGCTTTCAATTCAAATACAAATGGTATCGCTCTCCATATAGAGTACACGGTCGAATAGACAAAACCATAGCCGCGAGCAAAGAATTGTGAATAGGTTCCCACGGCAGGATAACCATTTTTGATTTGGACGGCAGACAACCACATGCTAAAGCATTTAATAAAGAAGAACACACCCAATAAAATTCTTCCAACATTGTTAGAATTGTATTGAACATAGTCGTATACCACTAAAAATCCTACATGGTATCCAATCACCTGAACAAAATGAAACAGGACCTTAAAGCGCAGACTGCTTTTTAGATACAGGACACGCTCAACACAAATTTCTATAAAGAAAACAAATAGCAAAAGTACAAATGTACCAGACAGTTGATTGGACGATATACCAGACGTGATATTTTCGCTGGAGTTTCCAGTAATATAGTTATAAGTACACGCAAAGAATACTAATCCAACAATATGGGTCAAATTCGTCATGACATACAAATCAAAACCAATTTTTCTTTCTTGAGTTGTGAGGTCGCTGTAATAGCGAGATAAGTTAATCTTGATAGTATCATACATTTTTTGTATGTATTTGATCTTGATATCATGTTCCTCGTATGAATCCTTATCGTCCTTGTCCTTGACCAGTGGTATAACATTACCTTGTTCGTTCATAGTTGCCGCTGGTCTATCCAACTTGATTCCTCTTCTACGTATACTTTTATTTTCGTTATCTTCTGTGCTGGCAGAAATATTCTCATCAGATTCAACGTCTTTATTTTCCTCTTGAACATCTTGTGAGCGTATGCGAGGCGTAGTCAACGTAAGAGGATCAATTTTATTCTTACTAGGATTGCGTATTCCTACCCACTCACCACGCTTTTTGAGAGCATCTCTGTGAATAAAAATGGCGAGCATTACAAACAAGTACATGATTACATCTTGAAGAAGAGTAGTGGATGGACTCCAACCAAGAAATTGCAACGAACTGTATTCATTGCTAATATCTGTACCAGTGACTGCATTTTGTATCAAATAAACAACATATTCGAATATGGTCATGAACATGGTGTAATAGAGAACAATTTCCCAATAGGTCTTACTGGGATATGGATTTTGTTGACCTGCGTAGAGAAGTGCAGAAATGGTGAGCCATATGTTATAGATATTAGGAGAGTAAATTAAATTAACAACAAATGCAAAGTAACAAAGAGCTGCGGTGTGACTTTGAATACAATTCCAAGCACATCTCAAAAATTCTCTGGTTCTATTTTTTAATAACATTCTTGACTCGTGGGTGGCATCTCTCTCCTTTGGTGTTTGGTCCTCTTCGTCCCAATCTTGAGTATTACCAGTATTTATCTTTTCGTTATCTTCATCATAAGTACTGGTGGAGCTTGTATTCTCCGCTTCGAGCAACAACAATTTATCATCCTTGACTTGAACTTTTGTGAGTGCTCTTATGATGTCGCTTTTATTTTCCAAAGCAATGCTCATCATTGGTCTTAATAGTAATGTCATGAACTTGATGACATATGACAATTGGTCATAGACCCATATTTGAACGCCGTCAACAATTTTTTTTAATTTTACGAGTTTTTCTTGTTTGGATGTTGATTTGACATCCTCAGTCGTTACATTTTCCATTTCATTTTCTGGACTCTTTGTGATAGGCTCTTGTTTTGAATCGGTTGGATCTGTTTTTTGATCTTGTTCTGTAGATGCTTCATCAGAGTCAATCTCCACAACAACTTCTTCTAACAGGATTTTATCTTCATTATTATCAGGAGTGTTACTCGATGCCGTGTTATTGGCTTGTTCTTCTTCAGTTTCTTCTGTTGGATTGGTTGGCACATCAGGTTGAGTTATCGTAATCTCTGGTATTTCTTGTGACTCAATAATTTCATCAACAATTTCTTCGTCGATAATATCTTCAAAGGCTTCATCTAATGCCAGATCTCTTTGATCTAAATTGGCTTCGTTGTAAGGCTCGACTACGCTATCAGGACTCGATTGTCTCATTGGAGTGTCAACAATTTCAATAGCATGGATCGGATGATCCAAAGAAAAACGATTTGTTTTATTAATTTTTTCTTCTGCATCATTCATGATCTTTTGCATCAAGCTTAGATCCATAAAATCAATTAGTGCACTCTGGATGGTCCTTGACTTGACCACCTTGCTTAGTGCCTGCTTCAAAATCATCCTTTCGTGGTGTACTTCTGATATGTTCTTCTTGTAGCTATTCAGAATGTTGCTATATGTGTTTTTCAACATGTAACTATCTTGTTTTATGTTTTCGCTTGTGCTCTCTTGGGTGTCTTGATATTCCTTCAAGGCCTTCATGTTCTCTTCTCTTCTCTTTTGAATGTATAAACTCTCTGCAAAGCGCTTCACCAGTTGGGCCGCTTGAAAGGCTCGATTTCTTGATATTTGTTGTCTGCGCATGTGGTAGTTACGATACAAGTAGTTTACAAAAAACAAATAATCAGGATTCAAAAACAGACGATCTTGAATGTGATATGAAGCCAACAGCAAAATTGCTAGTGCAATGTTACTTGCGTTTCCCATATTTATTAATCCAAAGAAACGAGTTACGGCTGCGGTCCATGTTTGACCAGGTATCCAACCTCCATCAGGACTACCAACAATGACAAGTGGGATCTGATAGACTGCGTAGATCAACAGAACTGTATAGTAAAATATACCAATTCCGATCCAGAAGTAACGCGTCTTCCAATATATTCTATTAGAGTGGTTTAAATAAATCAAACAGAGTACCATTTGGATGAGCTTGATGAAACCAGGATGTAGAGCAGCATCGATAAAGAAGATGATCAAGATGAATTTGTGAAACAATTTGTAAAACATCACCACCAGTCGATTATAAATATCGTCTGGATGAGAAGCAAGAGTGAAATCTTTTCTGTTATTGTGAATTGGTACGGATACATGCATTGCTTTTTTCTTTATTTGATATGACCTGATTAAAGCAGGAACACTCATCTTTAGTTCAATTTCTCTTTGTTTGGAGTTCTTGACGGAATTTGCACTTTGGTTGGCTGGTTGTGGCTGTTGAGATGCCAAATCCTTTTCAACACGACGCATCACTGCTGCGTGTTGGAAAGAACGCAATTGAACAGCAGCATAATAAACAATGATCCACATGATTGAAATCATACCAGGTGGACTAAATGGCATGTCGCTTGTCTTCAACGTCACATAACTAAATACTGGCGATCCATTCCACTGCTTCAAGTTTTTATAAATATCATAAGTGGGAATCGGATAAGTACTAAACACAAACAACACAATCAAGTTCGCCTCCAACAAACAACAAATACAAAAGAAGAAACGAGCGATGAATGATTTGGGCATGAATAAACATAAACCAAAAATCATCAAATAGAACAGTCCCCACACACTTTGTATAAACAACAAACCTCCAACAAGAATCAAAAACAATAAAATGTCATATCCGAATGTATCATAAGAGTGATTAAACAAGAACAAAACACCTTGGAACATTCTGTTCACTAATTTTTGTAAAGCCGTTTTTGGTTTTTCGTATGTAAAGTATTTAAAAGCTTCATCCGACAATAGTTTATTAGGTTCGAATTGACCTCTTAAAATCATCTCTCTTTGAGCGTGATTAGAAAAGTGTTGCAACATGCTGAAAATCAATACAAATAAATGAGGCCACAAAACAGTCATCACGACTCCATTGGTACCTCTTAATTGAAAACCAGCCCAAACCAACCACGCACAAGAACCATCAGGAGCTGGCGTAGCATCTGGACTCAAGTCACATCTCAAGAATGTAACAAAATAAGAAAATTGATAAATGTATTGTGCAAGCATCACTATGAACGAATAAATAGATGTTAATGGCCAAATGTATTTTGATACCAATGGAAGCGGAACGAATACTAATATAAACAAAAGGTAACCAATACCCATGATGGATTGGTCCATTGTTGCTGCAACAATCAAGAAGATTAAAAGTACTTTTGAAACATGCATCACGAATAATCTCATCAAGATGATTGACAGTCCGTACATGATTGAATCGAATCGATCAACATGAGCAATCGATGGTTTTTGATAGGCAAACTGAACAACATTCTCAGTCTTCTTTGGAGAAGTAGGAGAAGGAGTCGCGGTTTTTACTTTTGGAGTTTTTGTTGATTTTGGTGATTTTGGAGTCTTCGGTGTCGACTTTGGAGTATCTTTTTTAGTTTTTGAAATCACCGAGAAGTTTCTCAACTGTATAATGGACAATAACAACACAATGGTATATGGTAACAAACTTGCAGATTTGTAACTAAACTTTGTCAATCCCAACTCTTGTACGCTCGATATTATAGATTGAGAATTACTAGTTTGTGCAAAAACAGTGTCCAGTAGTAAATTAACCAATGGGAATTGATAAAAGTAAATACAAAAGAATACAATGCCATTATAAAAGACAATCACGTACCAACATAGTTGTAAGAAGCGTGGAAAACGAAAGAATAAAACATGAGTAAGTGCGTATGGGAATACAATCAACATGTAAATCAAACCAATAATAGTGGACGACTTATCTAATACTACCAATAATACAATTGATAAATAACATACGAATATACCAATATGTGCCCATAAGATCTTGATGCGTACGATGATGGTTCTCAATATTGAAAACTTGACTTGTACGCTTCTCCTTCTATCAATTTGTATGGTTCCTATTTGTTCGACGCTCAACACATGATATTGAATGGTAACGACGACCAACACTACAAAATGCCAAATCAATCCAATCCAGAAGGAGTTATTTTGAAATGTAGTGAGTCCAGCAGTTAAATATTCATCACCGACAATATTGTAATAATAAACATTGAAAAAGTACAATGCTCCTACTACAAATTGACAATACATCACCAAGATGATCCAACAACGACGTGCCAACACTGGAAATACAAAATAAAATAAGAAAAAGAGCAAGTAGATTGCATGCAACACATCTGCGTTGGGTGTCGTGATGTCTGCAAAGTACAAAACAAACAAGGACATGTAATATGAATATCTGACAAAGAAGTTCACAACCATATCCCTTACAATTAAAAGTCTCTTGTACCACTCCGAATCTACATACTTTTTCTTTACATCTATATCCGGAGACGCAGTGCTCTCTGTTTTATTGTCATCCTTCTTCAATTCAACAACTTTTGAAACAGGTTGATAAACAATTCGAACCCTAATAATTATAGACATTAATAAACACAACAAGGAATGACTAAAGATCATCAATCCATTATGGAATTCATATCCAATGCCAACCTTGTGTAATATTGTAATGACGTTATCTAAAAACAGACTGTCCAATCTCGGTAAATTAAAAACAAATTGTGAAATAATAAATAAAAGAGAATAACAAAACACAAATGGAAGAACAAGAACAAACAATCTGTTTGGAGAGTACATACCAATGAAAAAATACAACAAGTAGATCATGCACATTAAGCTAGGAAAAGACAAAATATACACCAACAACACAACAAACAATAAATAAATTAAATAATCATGCAAAAAGATTAAAAATTTGGCCTTAACAACGGTGCTGTTCAAAAATGTGATGTGTGTCCTTGATAAAAACGAAACTTACCTTATTTCTACTATTTTATCAATAATCGACTTCCATAACGGAATATTTTCGTCATCAGGTGTAGCAGATACAGGTGGTGCCCTTCCGGAGTTAACTTTGGCCACGTATTCCGCGCTCATTGCATAATATTTATTTGTAACGCTGCAAATCTATTTTTAGAATTTAAGAGATATTGTTATTTTTCTAAAAATACATACGGATAAATATAAGGCGAATAGGAACACCACAAAGGCATAACCCCATGAATAATTATAAAAGTCGAGTTCTGTTGGTTTCAACGGAGTGAAACCCGTCATAGTTCCCCAGAATGAATTATAAAGTGATTCCAAGTACCACATGCGTGATGCATTCAACTCATAAATAATAAGAGCGCAATAGAATCCAACAAACAATAGAAAACTATAATGATTAATAAATTGAAAAAAGATTTTCTTACATGCTATAGTACTTGTCTGGGACGCGATAGGGAGTGGCAACAGCTACAATAAATCCCAACGATGTTAAAAATAGAGGAGCACTTATGAAGGAAGGATAAATGGTACCTGTGACAATGATCACAAACATTACCCAAAATCTATCCAATAAATGTACGTTTGGTGCCACTTCAGATATGGGTCTTGTAAATGTACCAAAGTCCTTGTGAAATCCTGAATAGTCTTTCGATCTAACCACCCTTATCCTCCACAGAATGCATTGTAGCATCAAAGTAATTGCGCTGCTCACAAGAACTAGGATTTCTGGTAGAATGTTCATGGCGACGGATCCAGGATCTAGCTTTGACAGACTTTTGTCCTTGGTTAATAATTGTTCAACAGTACGAACTTACTCTATAATTCCAAAATCTGACAACAATCGTGAACCGGTCGTCGAACCTGCCGCAAACGCAATTTGGAATGATATTTGTATTATCAAAAAGCAGATTGATATGATTAAACCGATGATTGTGAACGATATTTGGGGTGTGTACATCCAAAAACGGTTCAACGGAATGTGCAGATAATATCCATATGAACTTGGTATAGCAGTGGTTGCTAGGAAGATTGTTAAGTAGCAAGTTGATGCATAATTCGATCGAAGTGCAGCACCTGTGAGTAGGCAAGCAATGTAAATAAGGCTGAAAAGTGCTGAAATGGCCTCAATAACGATGAAGGCTATTTTTTTTACAAAAAGGATTCTTGTGTGATTCCTTCGTTTTTTCTTTGTCTTTGATGTGTCAGGGCTGTTTTCAGGTATTGCGCTGTCGAACGAGAGGTGAAACTTGGGATTCTTTCTGTGATCGACTGGTATATTAATATGCAGGGATGAATTGTCTTCTTGCGGTGTAGGGACATTGGATTCTATCGGTGTTATCTCTACACTCATTGCCTCGTCCCATACAGTTCTTCGAACTATCGAAGAAATATTTGTAACAAAATCCGAATATGGTGGAATTGCCTTGAAGCCAACACCTTCTTCTAGTGGACGATAAAGTCCGTGTTGGATTCAAGCCTGCAATTCACAAAGAGAATATTTAATAATATTAATCTTGAAAAGGAACGTTGTTGCAAGTGGAAACAAAATTACAAATGAAATCAATTGAAACTTGGAACGAACACTTTGCCTTATAGAAATCTCAAATGTGCAAAAAGAGTATATTTTATATAATAATACCTTGATCGAGGAAAAATCAGAACTATCCACCATATGTTAGGGCGAATTAATTCACATCACATGTCTATAACATCAAAATATTGAACAGCCTAACACCATTCCAGCTAAATTGATTCAGTTTTGAAGTGGATATATGATATCAAAAGATAAAATGTTGGATTAACAGAGTTGTTGTCAACATTGAATGCATGTCTCGTCCTTTGACTGTAATTGGTACATCACGAAAACTTTGCGTAGAACTCGTCTCATATATATTTGTAACATATGAAGAGTATGACAATAAATAAAACACGTTTTTAATTAGTTGCTTCATCCGATGTGTGCACTTCTGACCGGGACTTTCTTGGAGGCGACAGATCATTATTAATTAATGGAAGTTTGTCTTTTTGATCTTGTTTTAGTATGAGAAGGATGTCACCAATTCCAAACAAAATTGAACTGATTGATGCAAAAACACACCCTACAATCCATAAAACACTTCCAGTATTTGAATACTGACGTCCTGTAATCATGAAGCTTGCACCTCCACAACAGAATAAGGCTCCAGAGAACACTAAGGAGATGTTTCCGGACATGTACAGTGGATATGATGCACTAAATTCTTTCCTCTTATGTTATTAGATTTGGAAATGAAATATTCATACGTGACGATAAGTAGTATGAACACTACCAAATAAATAGATAGCGGAACCCACCATCCAAAACATTTGAGGAAGTTTTAAATTTATCGCCTCGCTTGAAAAACACAATAAAGAGCCCAATAAGAACATGGTGCTGGCTACCAAAAATAAAACCGTTCCAAGACTCGTCTTTTGCTTCCTCTTTTCGTGTGTTAGTCCAAGCAATGAAGATAGTATGTACCCAACACTACCAATCGTATAAAGAATCTAATTGATTAATAAAATTGAACAGGCTTCAACTAACAAATGCAACAATTGGACGTATCTTGTTGTCATAGCGAGGAAATGTCAGTTCACATGCTGCTATAAACAAGCCAGAACCTACTATATTGGCTAAATGGCTGTTAAACCGAAGTGTTGTGAGGTACGGCATTTATCGCAAATATTCTCAACGTTCTTCTTCAAGCATTGTAAGCCTTTAATATGATCTTTTTTGAAAGTTGACCAAAATATACCTTGGTAGTGTTTCATTATGAAAAAGATCCACATCAAATAAACAAAGTCCTGTATTGTTTTGCGTGATATCTACAAACTTTCAAGTTTAAAAATATTTTTTTATTAGTACAACCTTGCAGTCTCAAATTCTTTGAGGAAGATGTGTCCTTGCTGTTCTGGAGTACGCTTGGATCCAACCTCGGCCTCTTCGCAAGCATGTCCATGATGATGGATGTGTTGCCAAACTCGATGTCCATAATGTCGCGGTATGGAACAAACACGTCACCGTGGCTGAATCCATTTCATCCAAAGTAGTACTCCTTGATGGATAGTACGGATGCCTTTCCTAGGGCTGCATTCGCACCCAACTTCGACCACTGGAATCCAGTCTGGATTGTGGTTGGTGGTAACTACCAGAACCAGAAACACCAAAAATTGGTCAATTATTTGTCTCCTTACCAGGGATACAATCAAGTCTTGACTGGGTGGTCCGTGAAGCTGAACGATCTCTCTCTGAAGCAGTATTAGCACATAAATACGTAAAAACAAACTAGAGCGTAGTTTCTTTGCCTTAATTTACATTGCTTGCCTACTCACAGGTGTTAGCAACTAAAACTCACTCCCCAACCTGGGCTCGAACCAGGGACATGCAGATTAACAGTCTGACGCTCTATTTCGTATAACCGACTGAGCCATTGGGGAAGATAGATTCGATGTAGATGATCTATATATATGCAATTTATATATTACATTATATTTTGATTTGCTTTAATTAAACATGTACTTCATCTACGTAGAATTAAGGAAGTTGTATAAACATGAGATGGATCAAACAAGGACGCTTATCTCTAAAGGATATTGCTGAGCCTGTGATTTGTATAAATCCATTTGGAAGTGATGTTGACCACGGTTAGCTTAACTATCAAGCTAATCTATACGGTTATGGTGGCATTATTATTTTTTCTAGCATTTGAGAGATCCCACTTGCCCATAAACTGATCGCCCTTCAATTCGGGGCAGTTCGGGCCACGATCAGAACTATAAAGTTATTTTTACCTACTCAACCCAAATTTTTTTCCAACAATTACAAACTAGTTTGACGACAACACGCAAGTGTTTAGGAAACAACCACAAAACTGACGTCTATATCAACTAAGACAGTAGAAGATGATTACGGGAGTAGAGGCTTACTTCTAACGTATCCAAAAAAGAAAAAGACCAGAAGAGTCACATTAAACAACGCAACTTCAACATCCTACTCTAGAACAAGTAGAGAGGTTGCGAGGAAAAGGAATGAAGCGCTTAGCTTCCTCAGTAACATCCCAACAGCAACCATAGAAGAAAATAAAGTTAAAAACAAGGAGCCTTCCACAGCATTAAAAGAGTCTGAGCCAAAAGTGCGTAAATTAGAGCACCCGCACGAGAAGCCGCCCACGGTACCTGGCACCAACGAGGAAATACATCAAAACAAGAAGGATGTTAAAAACATTGCAGCCTTACAATTTTTAACAAACATACCGTTAAAGAATGAGAACACTCAAAAGTCGCCAAAGAATATTAGACATTCATTGGAAGAGCTAGAAGTAAAGAAGAAACCTGTTTCGTCTCCATCATTATCTCCTCAAAGTGCTTCCTCATCATCTTCAGACGGC
This sequence comes from Acrasis kona, assembly GCA_026419775.2. Lineage (NCBI taxonomy): Eukaryota > Heterolobosea > Eutetramitea > Acrasida > Acrasidae > Acrasis > Acrasis kona. The sequence goes on from JAOPGA020000467.1 coordinate 50,509, forward strand.
TCCCCTTCTCAATCATTTGCTTCAAAATTAAAACGTTTTGTGGGTCTCGCTTCCATTTTTGGAAACAAGGCCGAAGATGAAGGAACAACAAGAATCCACTACGTAAGAGGATCCATGCCCTTCATGAGCGTGTCATATATCACCTCAGGTCAACCCCAATCCAGGCGCACCTCACTTGAAGTAGAAGTTCCAACAAGCAGGCCATCAATCTCACTAGAACATTATCAGCCATCTACCTCTCAAAAAAGAGAATCACACAAAATGTACTATGAGCACATGCTCTCCCAATGTAACGACGACAAGGAGTCTAATTACGATCCTCATTTCTTGGACGACCCCAACATGAGATGTGGCTACAAGAGAAAGGTCATGAACCTTCCAGGCATCATTTCAAGCACCATTCCATTCGTCAAGACGAAGGCACTTGCAGAGGAGCTCAACGAACAATTTCGCGACAGACATGGAGATCGCATCACCTTGACGCTCAGCAAAATACGCAATCTAAAAAAGAAAATGTTGAGCGCAGCATTTCCAGACGGTCTCTACAATGTTCACCACCACTACCATCACGGCTACAGCAGCAGCAGCGCCCACTTGAACGACATTAGCATGGACGCAGCTTGCAAAGAATCAGCACCGACCGACATTTCCACCGTCACTCTTGCCATTGTGTACTTGGAGAGATTAATTATTAATGGATTCGTGGACGACAAGAATAGAAAATTGGTGGCTGCCACATGCTTGTTCTTGGCATTCAAGCTCAACAATGAAATCACGTCAGCGCAGGAGAGAAATAAACATTTGGGACAATTGATGGATCAGTTGGAGAGCAGCATTGGCGTGAACAAGAAGCAAATACTTTCAAATGAATTCACGATATTTGCTAACCTTGGATTCGACTTGGTGGTGCCCATGAATCAATTAATGCCTCACATGAAGAGAATTCTTGAGGAGCAGGGAATTAAGTTGGAGGAGTATATGGGCGAGGCCATGTATGAAAAATATGTTGTGAGGAGAACAGTACTCTAGCATTTGCTCAGAGTGGGTGTGTGTAAATAGTAAATAAAAAACTCGTTACAATGATAAATTGTTGTTTGTGGTTTCCATACAAGGTTGTATCCTCATGCACAGGAAGTTGATGGGATCTTTTGTTGAAATTCAAAACCACCCACTCAAGGGCCCAAGAGATGCTGAGAATTTGGAGGTAATATCTCAAAGCATAAACAACTTTATTCATGGTGTGGACTTGTAGAAACCCACTTTAATCATTGAGGATGTAGAAAAAGAAACGGACGAAAATCAGAACAATATACAGAGAATAGAGGCTATCGACTTGAATCTTGAACTTGAAAACTCGATGCAAACTGATATAACAAAGTCAATTTCTTTCACTCCTCGCTCCATATCTCCTAGAAGTTAGTATTAAACTTTCATATCAACTCAGGCAATTTTCCTAGATAGAGACTCTCTTCCAGTCGCTCTTTCGTCTTCGAATACCGAGGTTGGTTCGCGACCTAGAAGAGGTTCGGATAAAGGCCTTAACATTAATCTTTCCAAAGTAAAGGCGAAGGAAAAGAAAATGTCCTTCAGCTTTCTGTCCAGGAGATCGGCTGATTCACAAGGTAAAAAATCAGCGGAGCCAAGTCCCTCCGTATCGCCTCAACCAACGGACGTTCCAGTATGGTGTTTCATTTCATTTCATCTTACATAATAAAAGAAAGCTGTAATAGCCTCTGAACCAAAGTCACCCGACGAATATGAATTTCAGTTGGATACATTTTCCAGAGTTCATGAACAAGTACGATATGGGGATGATTCATTTTATGAGGGAGAAGTTACTGACTCTACAAAAGTTTGTTTTTTTGGTACGTTCCTTCTTACACATTAACAGCAAAGACATGGAAACGGAACATTAACCTACTCTAACGGTGACATGTTCGTTGGTACATTTGCTTTTGATGCCAAGTACGGTCGTGGTGACTGCTACTTTTCAAAATCAGAGCTTATATCCAGTTTTGTTGGTTTTTGGAAGTGGGACAAGGTGAATCAATCAAAACCAGGTAAAATCACATACAGAAGTGGGGAACAGTATGTTGGAAAAGTAAAGGGTTCACCAGGCCAATCTTCTTCACAACAATTATCAGAGCTGCCCCACATTCTCAAGCACGGAAGGTTTGTTTCAATAGTTTCCATCACTCACTCACTGTCACTCAGAGGAGAGTTTGTAGGTTTGAACTATAAATACTATGGATCGTTTTTGGAAGATAAAAAAGATGGGTACGGCGTCATGGTATTCAACAAGAAGGAATCCATAGAGAGACAATACTATGGTTCGTTTCAAAATGATTTAAAATCAGGGTATGGGGTCATGATGTACGCAGATGGAGGTTACTTTGTTGGAATGTTTCAGAACGACATCAAGTGCGGTCAAGGAACTTTTTACCTATCAAACGGTGATTCCATCGAGGGAGTATGGGATGGAAATGACATGAAGAATGCAACTTTTAAAAAAGGAAGCGTCCAAGACACTGCTCGTTGTTCCAGACTTTTAATTTACCAACAGGTTAAGAGATTAGAAGACAACAACAACCAGTACAAGATTCAATTTTCACACGGAGACTCTCCCACATTACCAGAGAAGGACCTCATCAGTCGCGACAAGTGGAAGGGTTTCTTTTTGAGGTTCTCTACGCAGGTTGAAGAAGAGAAGAAGAGATTCAAGGAGTCGACTACTTATCACTTTATTCAAGATCGGAAGAAGAGCATTACGGACAGTAACGGAAAGTTATCTCCCATGAGCAGGAAGAGCATACAAGATGCATTGCTAACGTATTTGTATTGTCAAATAAATCATAAAAATGGATCGGCGACTGAAACATTCAAGTCGGATCAAGATGGTTGTGAATCGTCGGATCACATCTCTAGTGACGAAAAGAATGTATTGTCTAGTATTACTGTTGAATTTGTAAATTTATTTCATTGGAGGTTTTATGGTCAGTCCGTTAACAGCGGCGATCAACTTCCTTACGCTCTTGATGATTACTATTCTTTTGTCCACGAATTATATCATACTGTCGTCCAATTGTTGGGTATCGATGCTGCGGCCATCTATGGTCAGAAGCAGTTGATGTACTTTTTGAAGAATATGGTGTTGAAGCGAATTTATCATACCTTGTTTAACATGTACAAACAAAGATATCAGGAACAAGACAACATGTATCGGTTTAAACTTTTATCGTTGGCTCAAGTCACAATCCAAGAGTTGGGTGTGAAAGAACAATACATTCCTAAAAATAAAATATTCTCCGAAAGTTTTAGCGAGGCTATTTTCACCTTGCAAAACTTGTGCAAATGTACAACGAGTCATGAAAAGTATCAGCAGTTAGTTTGTGCAAATCAGCAAATGCTGGATGTTCTACAAGGGTGTAGCGTCGGTGCAGACGAATTGTTACCTATTTATTTTTATGTCTTTATCAAATCAAACCTTCCCAATCTGTATTCTGAATATCAATTCATGCTTGACTTTATAGATGATGCCGTCAAAAGCAGTGAATGGGGATATAGATTCTCCAATTTTGAAAACGCCCTCCAATATGTTCACATGCTTGACTGTAACATTAGAGATGAGAGTGGTGTTTTGGTTCCCATCTTAGTTCTCGAGGATCGCATGTGTGGTGCGCTCGAACAATGTATGAAGGAGAGCAAGAGGGATAAAGCCGCACAAGCCCCACGTCTGTTGTGGTTGAGCAATGTTTTTGTAATGGTTGGTAACCAAATCAACAATTGTCAGAACCGTCAATTTTCAATCACAAATCGACAGCATATCAACATGATGAATACATATTTTGATTATGCTCGAAGAATTGTGAGTAGCGTGGGTTTGAAAATAACGCGTAAAAATGTAAATAAAGATACCTCGAATTTGGACTCGGAACAATGGACGGACGTGGTGCCAAAGAGATGGAGGAGCCCAAGCAGCGAAGAGTACCAAGAGTTTGGTTACTTCTCTGATAATATCGAATACACTCTTAGCTTTGATCATTTGTACCCTAGCTATGTTTATTTCAGGATGGCCAGCAAGATTGAGGAGGTCATTAATCAAAAAGAAAAATTATAAGTATTGTAAAATAGTGTTGTATCATGACTGTTTTTTTTGTTACTCTGACGTTGACATCTGACTTCCTCATTTTATTGCACTTTACAATTTAGCCTCTTCACTTTTACTGTTTGTTTTTAGTTCTTCGCAATCAATTATATCTTAGGGCAAGTTTGATGGTTTCTCGTTTTACTCCAATTTACAAGTTGTATTCGTTGATGTTGTATGAGCAGTGCTCTAAAAAGTAATTTGTACGATTTTTGTAAAGCCAACCAACATGCTTGGAGAGGACAGTCCCAAAACCCCTGTTACTCCATCTGAAAGGCTGGATACTGTAACATTAGATGATGATACAGATTTAGACTCCTCAGATAGTGATGTTGGCGGTGCATATAATAGTAACAATTTGGCCGGGATACTTGAAGACAACGAGAAGAAGGAGGAGCTTGATGCGAAGCCAACAATTTTAACGAAAACAATAACAACCACCACCACTACAACAAAGACAGTGATAAGTTCAAAAAATATCGGGACTCTGAATCGCTCTCCTCTATCCTTAAAATCACCACGTACAAATGATACACAATCATGGGTTCAGAAAAATGTATTATCAAAACTGTATGCACGCAATCCACTCGTTTTGCTAATAATGTAGTTCGACTTTGAATTTAGGAGGCTTTGGTCGAAATTTGAATTCGCCCCCAGCCACATATGCACACTCGGGATTGATTAATCCAAACGTGCCGGCTCGGCCTACGTATGAGATACATCGAGTTCAATCATTTTATCATAATTTAGAGGACTTCCAGCCAAAGACCCAGAGGAGGAGAAGAAGCAGCTGCAGCTTATACAAGAGATTAACCGAAACTATCAATCAAAATTAATTGAAGAAGCCATGCAACAAAAAGAGAAACGGAAGGAAAGGATGAAACGCGAGGAATTTATGCGCAAAGCAACAGACATTTGGTTGACCGACATTATACCGAACTTTGAAGAAAGAACTGCAGTAAGTCTTGTTCGAACATGATTTAATTTGTTTTAGGAGAAGAGGACCCGTAAGCTTTGGAGGCAGGGTCTACCTCCTCGTGTCAGAGGCCAAGTCTGGCAGTTAGCCGCTGGAAACTCACTACACATAAGTGAGGATCTGTTTGAAATATTATGTGACAAGAAGACGCCGGTCCACAATGAACGAGTGGAGAGCAGCGACGATATGGAGAAACTAGATCGTATAAACAGAGATTCTGGAAACATTAACCTCATCAAGATTGATCTGAGTCGCACTTTCCCTGCACTTCAATTCTTCCAGGAGGGAGGTCCTTATTACGATAACTTTCAAAAGGTAACATTGAGACGATCGGACGCTTATCTTTTTTAGGTGTTGGAATGTTATGCCAAGTTCAGACCTGATGTGGGATACGTTCAAGGCATGTCGTACCTTGTCGCCATGTTACTTTTAAACATGGAAACATATCCTGCCTTTGTAACCTTAGCAAACATGTTGAACAGAAATCACTTTTATTCATTTTTCAAAATGAACATGGACGAAATCGAAAAGTGCGTTCAGTTATTCAAAATACTCATGAACGAAGAGCTGCCTCTGCTTTTTAAACATTTCGGTTAGTGTCATACTACAATACGTTCATTAACATTTTTAGAAAAGGAAGGAGTCAACCATCAAACATTTATTGTGGACTGGTTCATTACATTGTTCGCCAAGTCACTCCCCTTGGACATTGCTGCCAGATTGTGGGACATTTATTTCCTCGAAGGTGACCTGTTCTTGTATAGGGCTACGCTTGGCCTTTTGAAGTACTTTGAGAACAAATTAATCAAGAGCGAATTTGAAACCATCATGAGCTTTTTATCCAGATTAAACCAAGTAGAGTCACACTTGTTTCGTTTTTAACATTTGAAGGTTGTTGATTTTGACGAGAGTCAATTGTTTGATCGCATTGATGAGGTTGTGATTACAAAGAATAGATTAGAAAAGTGCAAAGAGTTAGCGAGTATACAAGTCCTTCAAAAGAAGAAGAGGAGCGGAGGGTCTTTTTAATCATTTGTACATTTTAATAGTAAATCAGTCTTTTTGGCATACATCAATGTTCATTTCAAAATATAGTTCGGGATTGGACCTTTCACAGTTCTGTAACATTTACAAAAGTACGTTTTTTGACGAAAACATCCAAAGACAATTACTTGTTTATTTATATTTTCAAATAAAGGGCGGGTGACAATAGATCTCAATACCCAAATCATTCAATAAAAAAATATGAAAGCAACATTTCTCTTCCTCCTGTTCGCTCTTCATCTTGTACACTCAGAAATAGTGGTCATTGCAGGTGGTGATACATTATACCGCAACATATCTATCGCCCCCAACATCAAAGTGGATTGGATCATCTCTAATTTCTCGAACATTGACAAATTCTACATCAAACTCAATGAGAAACCCACTGAATCATCGTTCGATTGGAACTTTAGCAGTGGCAGCAGAATGAATCTTTACCCAACAAACACCACTAGGCAGGTTTTCTTCATGATGTCAACCAAACAGAGTGCGCCAACGCAGAGCTACAACATCACCACAGTTTTTACCTCGCAGCAAGTTCTCGCATTAGATGTGGACAAACCACACAGCCTTGAGATTACACAAGATACGATTGTGTTGATAAAAGTACCGCAAGGGAGCCCGAGTAGCTTTTATTTAACTACCAGAACGTTTAAAGGACCTGTATATCTCCCTCCTGATCTAATCATGATTGGTAAGGGAGACACTTATGATTCTGATGTCAACATTAAAACAACCGACCCAACCTACTCAAACGTTAATGTTGGAGATTTGAGCGGGGGCGAGTGGTACTTTGGAATATTGAAAAAGTACGACTCTCCATCTACGATAGATATGATGGTCTCCACTAAACCTCCTCTTCTCCCTTACCAAGGCCAGATTGCTCTCCCACAACCAAACAAGGACAAGTACACCTTGCTAGTTCCAATCAAATCATATTCTGAAAACAAATTGACTGTTTACCAGGACTACGTTTCGGATTTCAAGGGAGCAAACGTTTACTTTCAAGATGAAGCTGAGCCCGTGGAATGGAAGCAAAAACTAATCACAGCATCTTTAAACCTTCCAATATCGGCCATCGACACCAACATCACCATCCATGTGAGCTCTTTGGTCGACATACCACACGGCGAGGTCGTAGCTGTTACCACAGATACTTCTTATATACAGATAAAGGCCGTACCTGTTTCAAAATCCGTAAAGGATAATCTTTATTCGAGACCCACTGATGCCAACCTATACTATTCCTTTGATGTTCCAGAGGGCAAGAATGTAGATGTCAACTATAACATCAAATTCAATCCTACTGATTATCGTGCTTCCGGCACACTTGTAATCAAAAGAGGATTTAAAACCATATTCACTGCTGCAAAGACATCGGATAAGGTTGTTGTGCGTGGAACTGGTGAGAAATTTTATGTGGTGGTGACGTACAGAGTATATGTTAATCAGGGATCTGAATTTAGTTTGAGCGTAATAGATCCTGATGCTCCTGTGACTACTCCCAGCCCAACCACACCCAGTCCACCGGGTCCATCTCCAGGTCCAGGTCCAACTCCAGGCCCTGGCCCAACTCCAAAGCCAACAATCCCTTCCCCTACGACTCCAGCTCCGGATGCACCAGAAAAAGAGCGCAAATGGATCCTTCCAACCGTGCTTGGTATATTGGGTGGATTGTTTATCGTCTGTGTGGTGGTGGTTATTGTCGCTATTGTAATCTTCAGAAGAAGACAAGCATCGTACACTCAAATTGCATAAGAATAAAGTCACAACAGATGTTTTTAATAAGTAATTCTAGTAGACTTCTTGGCGTTCCAACTGTATAACTTCTTTTCCAATGTGGCCAGATTTACTAAAATGTGTTCAATGTTGAATTTCTGACAGCATTAGGTACGAAGACCACACCTATGATGATATCAGATGGTAACAATAAGGAAATTGAAATAAAAGAAGAAGAAACGACCAACTTTGTTGGAGGATTGAAACATGTTGATCTTTTCTGACTATCCGGTTGATGATAGCAACTTATTGTCGGATATTGTGGTGTATTGTGATTATCCAGTAAATCCTTTTATCCGATCCGATGCTTGTTTGTTGATACTATCGAGTGCAAATTATTTGATGATTTTTTTCACATCGAAATCGCAGTCGGCTCTCAAGTATTCAGCTTACGCACAATTATAATTAATGTTAAAGTTATGGTAGGTGCCGGGGTATAAGTTGGTATAGATGTTGTTGTATGTGTTGGAGTAGAGGTTGAGGTTGGTGTGAGTGTTGGTGTAGGAGGTGTTGTCGATGTGGAAAGTTGTCCAGGACTGTATCATTACAAAATGGAAGCATTCAAGGTGAAGTTGTGAGTGGACCGATATATGTTTGATATTCATCAATAACAGCGCTTTTGAAATTGACTTTGATAATCAACACACTGCAGAGATTATTTTTAATACAGTTACTGTTGACGAAGAATTGTCACCAGGTAAGGCCAAGGAGACAGTTAAACTGGAGGGATCACTTTTAAAAGTGTAAGAACCAAAGTACAAAATACTTACCAAAGGACATAGCACCATAGAAACTGTTGACATGAGGCAAATGAGGTTGTCGTTAAAAGGATTTTTGGACAGCGTAGTTTTAGCACAGAAAACAATAGTATTATTTGATAACGACGAATGGAATAAAGTTTAGTTACATACATTACTTTTCCCATCCATATTTTCTTGCCATTCTTAGATAGGCTTCCTTCGCCTCTTGCTCTGTATATGGACTTCTATTACTTAAATCTAACCTCGCACCACCGGCAGTCATCTCGCAACGGATCTGTACAAAAATGCTTTCAATAGAATTAGCAGGCCTCCAGCCTGAAGTAGTAAGCAGTTCCATGCAGATGGATCCACCAATAGTCACGTGACCAGTCATGAACTTGAATCTTGGGGTTAACACTCTGATAAAGGGAGGACTGAAGGGAAAGTCTTTTGGAAACTTGACATCAAGTGAGATGTAGTCTTGTTTGGACTTTTTTGATAACTCTTTTAGATCTAAACCCAAACCCTCATTCTTATCAAAGTCAAACAGTCGTACTTCCCACTAATTATTTAAGTAGCTATAAAATGATTGCACATACGTGGAACAAGTCATCTTCAATTGGATGGCAGCTATATCCATACTTTTTTGTTTCTTCAATGTTTCCTAACTTTAAGTACTCCTTTATTATGCAATTCACAGCACCTTCATTCGAATCACTTGGCTTCTTGAATTTATTCTTGGCCGCCTCGAATGCTTCATTGTATCCGCTATCAGACCTTTTGATTAGTTCGATGGGTTCTTCTTCAATGTTATCAACTTCAACCTCAATCTCTTCTTCTTCATCTTCGCCCTCTGCATCATCAGCTTCTAGTATATCATTATACGCTAAAGCAGCTTTGGTTAGAACTTCGTTGATGGTACGCTTGCTTGAACAGAACTTATGTAGGACTTTATCCCATTCACCTGTAAATAACTCGCCAATTGGTTTGGTTGTTATTTTGTCGCCATCTATTATGATACAGAAAAGAACCTCTCTGTCGCTATCAATTATCTCTACTTTGTTTCCTTGGATTCTTCCAAGCTCAAAGCCTCCTATGTTATCATCCGATTCAATAAAATTTTTAATGTCCTATCATATTAAGCATGGTAGATAACTAAATATACCTTCTTGAGTGGGTCTGCCATTGTTTGAATCCGAACTTTGTTTGAACATTCACTGTCAACTGTGATCTGGTTGTTAATCTGTGCGGATCATCATCCAAGTTCAACTCACTTTCTTACTGGCTTTAACTTTGATCTCTCTAATCATACAAATGATATTGGAGTCATTAGAATTTCGAATCCATTAGCAAGTTTAACAATTCAACCGAACCAAAATTTTTGAAGCGGAGAAATTGGAACCGGCGTTAGAATTCAATCAACACAATCTTAATAATAACCCTGTGTATGGTGTTGGCAACAATGAGCATGAATACAATCCCAATACCATCTCGTTCTAGAAATTTTAGTGACGAGATAAACGAGCAGACCTTGTCCTCTATGCTCTCCAATAGCGTTCCAAACAACACTAACGGTGGTCAAATGAGGATGAGTGAGTTATCTGCATCACTTGCTAGGCCAAGTCACATACATCCTGTCCCACAAAACCAATACAGAAACATTAAAGCGAGGTATTTTCAATCGCTTAAACTATCCTCCCCACTACAAAACAAATTGCAGCAAGAGAAGCAGGTTGATGAGGAGTGTGAAAAATCAAAGCCAGCATCTCCGATACCGATACCTTCAAACTCCACATTAAGACCTATACCACAGAGGACTGTCTCTGAAAATGCCACTCCATTTGCGGCAAATAAAGAGGTTATAGAAAACACAAGTGCACCTGTATCTATTAAAGCAAGAAAACCCGGTCCGTCTGTAGCCTTCAAAGATGAAGACGATGAAGATGATTTTTCCCTTAGCACTACTTACGACGACCCTTTCATGTTTGAGAGCACATATAAAGAACAACCCTTGATGAGATCCAGAAGTCAAAACATTAACACAAACAAGCCTAGACCCGATTATCTTGTAAATAATTCCGTTATGAGTTATGCACCAGTAAGAATTAAATGTTGTTTAGTTTTTAACTCTTTCATAGTTCCAACCACCGCACTTGATGAACCAAAGGAGCGATTTTTCTCTATACAGACAGGGACAAAAGAGGAACATTCAGAGGCAGGTGGAGAAGTTTGTTTAGTATCGGAGTCCGTCACGTAGCACGAGTTAGATTGACTTTAATGTTTGCAATTCTTACCTGGTACCAAAGACAAGGCAGCCATCGATAAAAATGTAACAAAAAAATAAAATAATTTATACATTTATTGTTCGAACTCATCAAAATCAACACCGGCATTGGTAGAGAGCCAGCCTGCAAATGCTTTGTTACTGGAACTAATGCAATATAAGCACACGCAGAAAATGAGTGCTATCAAAACTACAGCACCGGCAATAGATCCCAAGACTATTGCAACTGTTCTCCCACTGACTTGCTTTGCTAGTAGAGCTAAATGACCTGCAACATTTCTGTAATCTACCGTCGCGGCACCATCGATAGTGTACCATCCCTGACCGCAACCCGTACTACCTACAAAACATAGATTGTCTTGTGTGGAGATGTGGAAGTTCAAATTGTAAGTGAATAAACTCCAATCGATTGTTGGTGTAGTGTACATTAGGCATCCAGAGAACACTGAACTAGAAATGGAACTGTCAGTGAGATAAGTAAATGTGCTAACGCGAGCTGAATATGCTCCACTAGGTTGCTGTCTAAATGGGCTCAATAAAGTCATAACAACCGTCATGTTTGGATAAAAGCACGGACCATTTTGAAATCCAACAACCGTCGCCTGTGCAGTTCCATTTCCTACTCTAAAAGAACCCAACGCTTGAACATTGGCACAATTTGAGTTACAGGTTTGCTGGAATGCTCTTCCCGATGTATCTGTAGAAATAGACATTCCAGGCAACACCATTTTTGCTGTAAAGTCTCCAACAATCTCTAATGGAAAGTCTATAGGAGCTGCTGACTTCGATCCTCCTGTAATACAAAAATAATTTGATGTGTGAGAGCAATAAAAGACTCCAGATCTTCCGACTGGGTCCATGCAGGCAAAATAAGCACAACCGTAGGCTGCATCCTCTGGTATAAAATAGTCGACCTTTCCTTCAGTGTAGTTTGCAGGCAAAAAATTACCAATAGGAATATCCGTGCTTCCGTATCTATATAAAAATATAGCTATCGTAGCTATTGGCGGATGTTCAGCCACCGGGCTCCAAGTAATTGTAGCGGTTTTATTTGACGAGAAAGTCGAACCTGATTTTATAGTAAATGATGATGTTGCTGTTTGAGAATAGCAGAGCTGCAAGATTGCCACCAATATCACACCTGCAATCATTGTAACGTTAATTTTGATTTTCCGTGGTTGACAGAAGCAAACTTATAGATTCAAAAAACAAGTTTTTAATATAGATGACCTAAACAATTCAGTTCAAAGTTTAGAAACGTTACGTTAGTTGATTAATATTCGGATGATATAATTTGGTTCAACCGCGCTTAATTGTTTTGGAAGTTTGTTCAGGTCTAGTCCGTTACATCATTTTGTGGATAGATGGGAAGGAGAATGTAGATACTTAATAGTACATTTTCCCCAAACACCACACACAAACGTATTGCACACACTGCGCCAGAATTGAAAATTGATCGTTACGCCACCAAAAACAACTTAACAAGTCCTAGAATAAATTCAATTCAATTTAATTCAATTTTAAATTTTGGGGAGCGCCATATTATTTGACGCAGCGTGGAATTGAAGGAAGCGAAGAGATGTCAGAGCTGCCAGAGGATTGGAAATGGTCCATATATACTAGCTTACTTGGATATGTAAGTATAGACACTTTCCAGAGGTTCAACAGGCACTTCAGAGTTTTCAAGCCTCTTTCTGTGCTCCGAAAAATTTCAACAACACTAATGGAAACTTCCCTTTCCATTTGGACCGCTCGATGTGTTTACAAGGCCAATAGTGAACAAGAGCAATCACTTTCTCAGTGATGTGTATATATAAAAAATTTTAGTGTAAGGTAACTCATCAATAACCATTGACGGGGGTTGTATAACTACCAATAAACTTTCAGGCTTATCCTCGTTTTAAAAAAAAAAATTATTGCATATTGGTATGGTGTTGATTAACTTCTTGGCTTGTTCCACCACTGTCCCTGTCTTTCCTGTCTTCATGCTCATATCTTGCTCGTTTACACCTTCCTTTTTAAAAAAAAATTTCCAAAGTTTACACGACAGCTCAAAAAACGAGATTTTGCTCACGAGATGATTTGGCAATACTTTTCCTTAAACGCACACTGATCGGAAAGGTCCCCGGCATCAAACTCTATAAGGTAGTTCGATTACAATTACAAGACAAAAATAATTCATGGATCACCATATTTATTTTAACGTATGTTTTAACGACTTCCGGAATTTCATTGGTGATATATCATAATATCCCTCCAAATAATTTGGCAAAGAAGTAGACATGCGTTACCCAGTAAAGTGTACTTCTCCATCTGGCCACCACCCCACCAAATGGTTTAGAGTGTTACAGGCCAATTTCCGGAAGCAGCTCTAACTTGCCGAAACAAAACAACAAACAAACACCACACCGTAACAACGCGAAACGAAAATCGCCGCCATTTCAAATCCGCATCCTCAAATGTGCCCCCTGCTAAACGCCACCAACCAAAAAATGACAGGCAGATTTTTAATGCTTAAGTCAAATATTTCCAAGAAGCACTTAAGGCGTTTCGTAATTAAAGATTCTAGGCCCAATTTTTTGTCAAAAGGTACTTTTGAAAGGATAACAACATCTGTTGACCTTGAAAAAATTATTAAAAAGATTGTCCCAATGAAAAAGGTGAAATACTTTCTCACAATTCAATTTTGACGATTATAGATTGACGGATTATAGTACGCGAACCGTCATCGAGGATGGCAATGGAAGGATCTTTTGTTATACTACCCGAAATTCTTTTCAAAAAAAGAGAATGAGTTATTAACAGCCAACATGAGCGGAATTGCGTCGATTGTCTCTTTTCCGACCAATCACGACGGCCGCCATCAAAAAGACGTCGACCCCAAAGTCTTTGATGTACCAAAAGTAGGCACATTCCATGCTGCATATTGGTATGAGCAGGGGCGAAGCTGCAAAAATGATGGAGGCATTACCAATATGCAGCATGGAATGTGCCTACTTTTGGAATTTTGGAAATTGGACCCAAGTGGACATCACTAAACCGCAGACGTCTACTGAGTTCAGGGCATATTTGACAACATTAAAGAGCATCACCCTGAAGATTTCTGCTCTCCTCAAAGCCTTTGACCCTGACATTTACAAGAAATATTTACACGTGAGCATGATAAAACTTGCTTTTTTCCTCATGAGTGAAGGAGGTGTTGATTGCTGAAAGGAACGGTTGATGCTTGATAATAATATTCTTTAACAAGCCAGGTGGCCACCTATTGTTTATACATGGTTTTTATGGATTGACAATACACCAAAAACGTTGGTGACAGGTTGAGTTGTGTTTGTGGTTGACAAAGATAAAAATAAACCACGACAGGTTGGTAACCGAAAACGCAACTAACGTACAAAATGCTAATCAAAAGATCTTTTACCAAGGAAATAATAATCTTCGCTTTGGTGGGAGCTACACTCCTTTATATATATAATTATTATTCATTGCCCTTTGAAGGCATAAGAGAGCACATAAGTTCCCATGGATCCCAAAACTACAGACGTTCTCATGACGTATGTATACCTGAGACTTTCGAGAGCACGATAACTATAATCAATGGAAAGGAGCGCCTTGCCCCACAGAACGCATTTATATTTCCTCCACTATCAGAGGACCTAAAATGTCTACCCCTAAAAGATGGAAAGCTAACCAATACATTCATGAGCTCCTCCTCCTTCGGACTAATTCCTCCCAAATCATCTGAATGGAATGAAACAGTACATGAAGTTGCAATGTATGTAGCAAAGAAGGACACGTTGCGTTCAATGACAAGACCCACCATGCAACCAGAAAGCGACAAGTTAATGTGCGAGCGAAAAGACGCGACGAAAGAATTTGCACGCTTCCTTTGTGACGCAGACATGAACGACGAAGAGCCACACAAATTCACTTACCTCACACATCACGCTGGCTCCCGTATATGGCTATCTTACATTGATTGTGGGTATGCTGACTTTGGATCGAATCAACCGATATGCACACAAGCCCTTTACAATGAGAAAGGCCACATAACGCAGCAAACATCTAACATTAGAGAAGGAGAACCCATAATCGATTATGAACAATTGGGTGTAATCCCTGTTGTTTGTTATTCTGAGGCATATGGTCACTGGCCGACCGAAATTATTCACAAATTAATATTCATGTGGAACACATTACCAAAGGGTGTACCTTTGCTCGTACCAAAGGGAACCTACCCACACTTTCAGTTACTGCTAGATGAGGGCGTATTGGACCGCTCTTGCAGAGAAGCGATTAAACAGAACGACACGACCTCAAGAGCTCGTCGCATGTGGTTTTTGAAACCCGAAGACGAAAAACCAATTGCCGCCATCTCTGCACATAATCATTTTGTTTATAGGTACGCACGTCAGGTATATCGCGATTATTTGTCAAAAAGAGCAAATCATAACGAGAACACTATTGTTATCATTCGCAGGCCGAACACTAGAGCTTTTAAAAACTTTGATGAAATTCACAAGGCAATCAGCGACAAATATTCTTCAAAATACAAAATAATCGTTTTCCAACCCAAGGGAAGCTTTTTGGATCAAGGTATGGTGTTTTATAATGCCAAGTTGGTTGTGGCTGCGCATGGTGCTGGACTTTCTAATCAGATGTTCATGCAGGAGGGTTCGTCATTGATTGAGATTGGGCCTTTATCGACAGATATGCCTCTCCCTTCCATGTATTATGGAATTGCACAAGCTCTAAAGATTAAATATCATTTAATGTTAACACCCGGTCAAATATATGGCGGGGACTTGTCACCTGATATTGATGAAGTGATGAGAAACGTTGAAGCATCATTAAAAAATTAATTTGTTATTCCCTTTTCTCCTTTACACCATCTCCATTTTCGATAAATCTCTAACATAAAAGTGTTATTACCACAATATGAAGATTGACGTGTGGTTCAAACCCTCGATATGTAACTTATGGTCATAATTTCTAGCTTATGGTATTATTATTTACAAGTAACCTTCTCAAAAATAAAAATCACACACTTTTGTGGCTATTGGTCATAGATTCACATCCTGATCGAGATTGACGAGATTGACGAGAAAGTCGAACCTGATTTTATAGTAAATGATGATGTTGCTGTTTGAGAATAGCAGAGCTGCAAGATTGCCACCAATATCACACCTGCAATCATTGTAACGTTAATTTTGATTTTCCGTGGTTGACAGAAGCAAACTTATAGATTCAAAAAACAAGTTTTTAATATAGATGACCTAAACAATTCAGTTCAAAGTTTAGAAACGTTACGTTAGTTGATTAATATTAGATGATATAAAGCAATATGATACAAATATTCTGTAGTTGAGTTTAATATATATGGAATAAGCACCAATTTAAATAGAAAAAATATAAGATTAGATTCTATTGTTGGAACTCTTATCCTATTTAAACAAAGAACAGTAGCTATCAAATAAAACTAAACAATAACAAACACAACAAGTTAAATGAGATTCATTCTAGCTATCTTCATTGCCCTAGCGATCATCCTCGCAGTAAATGCAGACTCTTCTCGCCAAAGAAGAAACTCTGATCCAACCACCGCAGCACCAACCACCACCTCACCACCAGTTCAAGCAACAACGACCGCTGCACCAACTACATGCCCACCATGCCCATGTGGAACCGTTGATGCTAACTTATCAGGCGATAACAACGCCTCACCAGCCAGAAGACAAAGACGTAATGGCGACAACTGCCCAGTTTGCAAGGCATGCCCAACTACCGCCGCACCAACCACCACCTCACCACCAGTTCAAGCAACAACAACCGCTGCACCAACTACATGCCCACCATGCCCATGCGGAACCGTTGATGCTAACTTATCAGGTGACAACAATGCTTCACCAGCCAGAAGACATAGACGTAACAGTGATAACTGCCCAGTTTGCAAGGCATGCCCAACTACCGCCGCACCAACCACCACATCCCCACCAGTCCAAGCTACTTCAGAGGCACCAGTTGAATCTTCACCTCCAGTTCAAGCAACAACAACTTGTCCACCATGCCCATGTGGAACTGTTGATGCTAACTTATCAGGCGATAACAACGCCTCACCTGCAAGAAGATTCAGACGCACAGGCAATCACTGCCCAGTATGCAAACAATGCCCAACCACTACAACTTCCGCACCTGTTCAAGTATCTAAACCAGTTACCAAAGCACCAGTCGGTAACAATGAAAGTGGTCAAGATAATGCCAGAGCTTCATCTGCTTCAACAGTTGTGTTTGGATCTGCTGCATTAATAGCAGTAGTTGTTGCAATGATGTAAATAAATCAATAAATAATTATATACGTTTAATACACATCTGTAATCTAATCGTAATGTATGCTTTCGATATTATGGATTTATGCAGGGATTGAATGGTGTAAGACCTAGAACATCAACTAATATACTGAATCATTTGCCTCAGGTTAAGTAAAATATATGGATGTATTGAAATGCTGTTCGTTTGTCTAGATTGATAGTTGATTTGTTTACAAGAACAATTGTAAACAATTGCATTGTTAAGATCAGCAATCATGATGCCACTTGAGGTACACGATGCTAAAAGAAATATTTTTGTTAGTATTTACTCATGTGATGCATTTATTAGTAAGGATCCTGTATAACTAATCGCATTTGTACCAGGCGCAAAAATGAGAAAATTTACCCTCGATATGTAACTTATGGTCATAATTTTCTAGCTTATGGTATTATTATTTACAAGCAACCTTCTCAAAAATAAAAATCACACGCTTTTGTGGCTATTGGTCATAGATTCACATCCTGATCGAGATTGCCTATTTCAAAGAAAATATCTTACAAATTGAAAATAAAAAAGTCTGTCATTGTCATTTGTCAAATTCAAAAATCAACAAGATGTTATCATCAACAGGAGATAAACTGAGGAAAGTTGTTATCGCTGGGGACAGCACTAGTGGGAAGGTTTGCCGTTATTACCTTTTTTCGATTGACATTCAGTAGAGTTGTTTAGTTCTAAGATATGTTGAAAACACCTTCACATTATCTCATACTACCACTGTTGGCATTGACTTTAGGACAAAAATGATCAACAAAGGAGAGGAGTCTGTGAAGTTGCAGATATGGGTAAGTTATAGTAATATCTCTATAAAAATAATTAACACAAACACGTAGGATACAGCAGGACAAGAAAGTAATAATTTAACATCAATTTTTTATTAACCATTTAAAAGGATTTAGAGCAATGGCAAGTTCCTACTTTAGGTCAGCTCATGGAGTTATAATTGCATTTGATGTCACGAACGAAGCAACATTCAAAGGAATAGAATCTTGGCATCGTCAAGTAAAAAACGATGCGCCTGAGGATTCAATAGTGATCTTGATTGGAAACAAAATAGACCAAGAGGGAAGGTTAGTATCAAGGGAGCAAGCAGAGGCATTGGCCGATTCACTGGAGATTGAAGAATACTTTGAGACTAGTGCAAAGAGCGGAGAGGGAGTAGAGCACGCATTCACTACGCTTGCTGACTATGCTTTAGGAATCAAGAAGAGTCGGTTTAAGAAAACAAGACAAAATTCCATTAGTCCAACACCTGCTACATTTATCTCACCTCATGAAGTCAAACCAATACAGAAAGTACCAGAAGTAGTTGTAGTAGGTAATCTTGCGGAGAGCGAGAAACCAGCCGCCGAAGCAGGTGGGTGTGCTTGTTAGAATCATTGTCAATAAATTTGTTTCATACCAACTTTGTAAGATTCAATCACATTATTGAAATGTCAACCATAGAAATCAAACACCCAGACAAGTGCGAAAAGTGTCCCGCAAAATCAAAAATCGCAAAACCACATCTACTTCGGAGAGAATTAGAGGTAGGAGTAGAGTATCTTTACTGTACGTGCGGTTTTGCATCGAAGGTTATTGATCACTTCAAGGATGTATTAAATTTATTAGAATGTGCAGCCATGGTGCGATGATACTTGTCATAAAGACCCTAATATAAAAGGTTGGGAACCTCTTAAATTTAAGGTGGATAAGGAGCAGAAGTACTATGCTCTATGTGGATGTAAAAGATCAAAAAGCGGACCATTCTGTGACGGCTCACACAGTGAGATTGATGTTGAAGATTGCATGTGGTAACATTAAATTGACGAGGATACATCATTGAAAAGAGATTTTATTTTTTGTTGTGCACAAGAATGTGTATTAAATCATTCACCTGAGCCCTTGTGTTGCTTAAACTCTTTCTAATTTGTTCTTTAAAATGTACATGTGAATCGGCTTCTGACTTGTTTAGTATAAGGCATTTCCTTAACCACATTACATCTTCTATACTGCGCAGCTCAGGGATTCCAGTCGCCAACATCAACAAAAACAGGTTCATTATTACGCGTCCGTGTTTTCTAATGATATGGAAGGCTTTGCAGCTCAATTCAGTATACCTGTTATAGGCCTCAGCATCTTGTCCTCCCATGACATGTGCGTACATTGGTGTGAATACAAATGGCGTCGTCTCCCGCTTATACACTCCTTTAAATGTTTTAAAGTTCCCCAAAAAGTGACCAAAATCTATGTGGAATAAATCACCTCTTTTTGTAAGCATAATATTATCATTGTGTCGGTCTCCGATACCAAGTACATACGTAGCCACACAATATCCAGCACAAGACAGCACAAAGTTATTAACGACCGCATCCCAGTCGCTGTTTTTTGGATTTTGCGCTTTCAACCAACTATAAATTGGGTACTGTGACAATGCTGCAGTGGCACCACCACTGCCTGCAGTAATGTTTGCAATTGTATCAGAGTTGAGTACAATTTCGATCATACCGACCATATCGCCAAGACAAACACAACCATACGGCTGCATATGTAAATCTAAACCTTCTCCCTTCCATAACTGGTCCATGTAACGGAACATTTGTAGAGTCAGCATATCTTGTCTAATATCGTCTCCTGCTTTAAACATTACATATACCGGAGGAGCACTCTCATCAGCATTTTCAAACACCAACCACAAAGGCAGCTTTTTGCTGTCCATTACTTTACATTTCTCAGGTATTACTCCCTTGACTTCTAATCTAGGAGATAATGGGAGTTTGAACTTTGGAGGATGCTGGAGTTTCGAAAGCATGGATCTTAAAATAAGGAGCATTTCTCCTTTTTTCGCTTCTTTGATGGCATTTGCGATGCGCGTCAGTTGATCCACTATGCCGCTTTGTTTTAAAAGGTCTCGCCTGTGACTCCCACAATTCTTTAAATATTCTTCCAAAATGAGTCCAAATCTCTCTCTAATGTATGGAACGTGCATTTCTGCCTTCAAGTGCCAAAACAAAATGTGGCCTATAAGATGTGTATTCCTCAAGCTCCTCTCTAGAAGGAATCTAGCTAGGGCTGATTCAGTGTATAGTTCGTATTTCAGTGTCTGGACCAATTGAAGTACAAAGTCGCTTAGCTCAATATCGTCTAGCTTGTTGAGAGTATCGATAGCGTACTGCCTCACAACGGAGTCTCCGTAATTGTAATCCAACAACTCCAGTGCATCTGTTGATTTTATCTCCTTCCACTTGAACAATGCATCTCTCATGATATGAACAGCATAAGGTTGGTGCCATGGCACACTTATCAAAAACTTTGGAAGAGCTCTATCGTCATTCTTTAATCTCTCTCTATTATCGAATATTCTCCATCTTTCTTCTGTGTTTAATTGATACAATGGATCCGTACTGACGATTCTCTCTAACTCCTTACATAAATCTTCTTCGGACAATAACGAAGTTTCTTTTCTCCTCTGATTCTCATATTCATCAAAGCGAGCCTTAAGGAAAGCAGGCGGTGAGCCGCTCGGAAATATTACAGGCAAACTAAAACTATC
Organism: Acrasis kona; assembly: GCA_026419775.2. Classification (NCBI taxonomy): domain Eukaryota; phylum Heterolobosea; class Eutetramitea; order Acrasida; family Acrasidae; genus Acrasis; species Acrasis kona. The sequence goes on from JAOPGA020000467.1 coordinate 71,374, forward strand.
AATCTCATAAGTAAATACACATGGAGCATCCTTCTCAGCTAAACCACCTTCTCCAACGTTTTGTACGCATGCAAAGTTAGGTTTGGCAGCTTCATTTGGCCATGCTCGAAGCCTTTGCCTTCCTGTTGTAAACTGACCTTTAAAATCAATAATGTGACTGTTTACGTATGCTAATGGGACATCTGCATTCTCGGTGGAGTCTACTCTCTTGTTATCAGATGCGAATACGGTCATACATAATTTTGTCTCCCTTGGAATTTGAGAAATTTTCAAGTCATGGAATGTGATGTATTCTTGCCACCTGGCATATCTATGAAAAGGTATGGACCTTGTATATTTTCTTTCTGCTATTAATTGGCCCCCATGGTACAATTCAACCATGAAGTATACTATTGTTTCGAGAGGTGCGTAATGTAAAGTGGTTGCCTCGCCAATGTTGGGTTTGATATTGTCAGCTCCAATTATTTTTATTCGTAGTGGCTTATCTAAATCCCACATGCTAATGTAATCCATTTCGTCCCATTCTTTAACTTGCATGTTGATGTCGTCGTGTTTTGGAGGGATGTTCTTTACCTTGCTGCTGTCATATTTGATGGTTTTTAACTAACAATAGTTAGTAAAAGTACAATCTTGTTCTTACGGAATTATCCACTGGGTCAATTTCTTCAACGGCAGAACGTTTTGGCACAAGCATTAAATCCACAGGAACTTTCTGTTTCAAGCATTTTCTAACGTGTTCAAATCCTATCATTAGAGTGTCTCCATATATGTATTCTGCTGTTCCCAACACTTTGAATACGTAATCTTCCTTGACATTCTCGAAATTGTGTGAGGCATTTGTTTTATTTATAAAGAACTCTGCAAAGTCATCAGCTTTCATAGTCCCGTTGCATTTCACTGTTTTCTTCAATCCAGATAATTCTCTATTACCCTCTATAATTATTAGTAGTGCTATGATGGTGAACTTACGGCTAGGAAGGCTAACCCTACATATAAAACTAGTAGCTGAATCTTCGATTTTTTCTGAGGATAAGTACACAGGTGGGAGTATTGAGTGTGATCCAGGCTCCGGTTGGACTACCACACGTGAAAATTGTATACTACTACGAAAGGCTTTGGACTCCTCGTTATTTGAACACCACACTTTACTAGATCCCAAAAGCATCTCAACCTCCTCGGATATTTGCTTTTCAGTTAACGTTAATGATGCCTTTTTGCTCGTCTAGAATATAAATATTAATTAACACAAGTGTGTCACACCTCTTCATCCTCGTTCATTATAGCGGAATACATAGAGTCAAAGCGAGGGCTAGCTTTGACCTGCTTCACCTCCTCACTCATTTCTCAGTCAACTAACATGAAATGAGTTCATTTTTGCATTACAGGACATCCAAATTGGGCCCAAACCCTTTACACTGGGTTAATTTCGAATTGGCACCTACCGGACAATCATTGAACCCGCAAGAAAGCTTGCTGTTGATTCAGATGTATACTAACTAGTAATAGAAAATTGTAATGTCTCGTCAATGAACGTGATTGAAATGTCACAATTCAAATAATTGTAAATAACTTGGGTTACCGTTATGATCAACCATGGTAGATAAATTGGTTGTGTAGATATGGAGGCGAAAACACAAAAACAAAATGAGTTCAGTATCAAGAGCTGTGCCGAAAAAGCCTTTGGCCACAAACAATGGACAGTCTGGCCAAAGTGTCGTAAAGAGACTACAACAGGAGTTGATGACCTTGATGATGAGCAAGACTCCAGGGATAAACGCTTTCCCAGAAGGTGATGGAAACATGTTCTTGTGGGTTGCAACCATCAAAGGTTGTCAGGATACCGTCTATGATGGACAAACATACAAGCTCTCAATCCAATTCAGCACTGAGTACCCCTTCAAAGCCCCTGCAGTTTTCTTCACGACTCCAATTTTCCATCCTAACGTAGATTACAACTCTGGCACCATCTGCCTTGACATTTTGAAGGACAAGTGGTCTGCAGCATACAACGTTCGTACCATTCTTATATCCATTCAAAGTTTGATGGGCGACCCCAACAATGATTCACCATTGAATTCACAAGCCGCTCAATTATGGGAGAACCAAGAAGAGTTTGGAAAAGTCGTGAAACAAAAATATTCGGAAGTATCTGGCCAGAAGTAATCTAGATCGGTTTTGTGTGCAACATACCGAACTATTATATGTATAAAAGTATTTGTATCTAGTGGCGGAGTTGTTTTTTTGTCAAGTATCTCTCACTCGAATTAAAAACGTTGGTTTAAGAATTTCGATTTATTTCTTCGTTCAAATAACTAAGCGTAAGATTAATCTTCATTCTATAGCCATCGTCGAAGGGGAAATTCTTGAAGCTGTTTGCCTCAACAACAAGCTTTCTCATTTTATTGTAATCTTTGCTTCCTTTCTTGAATAAAAGATCCGCCATTTCAAACTTGATGATGCTGTTCCACTTTGGCTTGCTCGTACCCAAAGCAGAGGCTTTACGTAACTTTAAGGCAATCAAATCATAATCAGGTTGGACTGCTCTCTTCAACATACATGTTTCTAATACGATGCAGGCAACCCTCATACTGTTCGATAACTTGACGTCGTCATCAATGTCATCGTACCAGTCCTTTAATACTTTTAAATGCATTCTTGCACATTTTTCATTAATATTAGACAATTCTCCTCTTAAATACCAAAATTCATACATGGAAATTAACATGAACACACGACGCTCTTGGACGCCTTTTGCTTTTTCTGAACACTTTTATTTGATCTTGAATGAATTCATCAAATCGACTCTTCGTGTTAACCTTTGATGAAATGTACTCTACAGCACCTTCGCTCTCTTGCGCACCACACAAAATGTTCATCAGGACCAGTTCGGTTGCTGCCATGCCACTACAATCGAAATTAGGAGCCGTTGGAGATAACAGTTTTTCTAATAAATCCCTTGCAGAAGAATAACTACCATGTAGCACATAACACTGTACAAGTTCAAATGCAAAATTACTTGGCATTACTTCGTAGGCTTGTTCACATTTGGCGATGGCGTAGGACATGAGCCGAACCGCTTCTTCCACATCACCTCCAGTCTTCTTGATGTAATATCCGTCTATAAATGGAAAAACAGTGCTATCGCCTTGCCTCTCCTTCATGACGTCAAGAACTTTCCGATAAGTTTTAATGTCCGTAGTATCAAAAGCGTTTGGTATAAAAATGTAGTGAACGGCTAACACAACCGCACTTAACGGCGACATGTGGCAATTGGCATCGAAGGATTGCTTGAGAGATTCCAAACCACGTTGATGTGATGGATCGAAGCCAATCAATGACAGGATGGAAACAAAGGCCCCTGGTAGTAACGATAACATCCATTGAAAAGTACCCATCCCACTCTTGGCGCAGTCGATGATATGACGACAATAAAAGTTCGGTTTTTTTGTATTTGCCTTGTCCAAGATGGTGTTGAAGTTCTTGTATGACAAATGTAGGTTGTACATGCCTCTTATATAGGCATTTTGAAAGAATTGAATGAAACCTGATTGGTTAGTAAACAAAGCCGGAGTTTATACCTTTCTGAAAGTACAACTCAGCAGCACACAATACTAGATCTAATTTAAAGTTCTCGACCAGTTGTTCATCACTGAATCCAAGCGAGGGATCTGTTCCACCATTTAGGTATAGCTTGTTTAACTCGATGGTCTCCTTTGCAAGGTATAACATCATATTGTTGTCGTACTTTTCAACTTTTTGTACAAGAATAAAAGAATGGTCTATTGTCCTTATCGCGTCATTCCTTGCTTCCTCATCAGCGGCAACAATACTCTTGAATACACTCGGTAATGTACTTGTGACAGACAATCTTGGAAGCATATCAGTATATGGTTTTAGAAGCTGGTTAGCTTCTTCGATCTTCCCCTCCCATATGTAATGCGTACACTAGATTGTTAGATGCGTCAAGGTCTACCAGAATACCTTAGTGGCTAACAAGTTCATTACTCCAATGTTTCCTGTTGTAACAATTGTGCACAACACTATTATTGGAAATATAAAGAGAAGCGTGAAACAACCTGCACCTACTTCGAAAAATGCGCGAGAGAATGAAAATGGACCACGCTGTCTTGAGACTTCTAATAACTAGTTTATCTCACCGGAATTGAAAATAGAATGTCCAAACATGGACAAAACAACAACAAGTATATTACTTAGGTTTTAAGCAAAAGTTTATTCAGTATTAGTATTCGTACGTACTTTGGTTAGTAGTTTATTTAAAACGCATCCATATAAATAAAGACTATGAAATAGCCTCCTCTTTTGTTTGCATGCATACAAAGGGCACAAGTCAAGATTATGCAGGACCCTTATTCATAACATTGTGTCCTGCACAATTACTCGAATTGACTGTCGAGCACAACAAAAATATGCATATTGATCATATACGAAAGCACATTTTTCTCATTACAAGTTAGACATCACCCTGTATGCTGTATTCAAGAATACTCTAGATAACAAAAATTCACAATGACATTTCTTAACTACTTTCTGTAGTTGCTTCAGAACATTATCAAATAAAGAATCATCAGTTGTACCACCTCTAAGGACATCTTGAACAAGTGCACTCATGTTTTCAATATTTAATAATTTCTCCTTGTGTAACAAACACAAATCTAACAACCTCACTCTTCTTTTCGTGGCATCAAGTCCACGAACTTGATTCAGCTCAAGCCACACCTCTAACTCAACAAAACAATCTCTCTTTGCACAGAAGTGGTCAAATACAGACCTAATGGCATCTTTGTCTGTCAGCGTGTCATGCAACGTCCATACGCTTGACAGCTTTCCGCATAACATCAACTTTTTATTCATTGCATTTGATAACTTTTCAATATTTACATCAGTTTTGTTCTTTTCTAAATATGAATTTAATGTCTTTGCGGCACCTACATAATCAGCTTCACATAAACGCCGCATTGCAGTTTCATATGTATTGGAAAGGATGGGTGATTCGGCTGAAGTGTTGCTGATGTGATATGCATCCAGTAACATATCGCCGCACTGTGCTCTGCCAATAAATGTACTCGCCAGATCAAAATGATCTTCCATAATCATTTCATATACATTTTGACTCACTACGGTGTGCTTGCCAAGACTAGGACAAACGATTCTTGATAGAGATTCAAGAACGACATCAGTGTCAGTCAAGACGCCAGTTAATAAATCTTGTCCATCTCCCATTACACAAATGATAACATCACTATTGCAGATGGTAATCTCGACATTAATTAGCGAATGCATAGCAAAGGCAGCACTAAGAACATCATCAATAGACCTAAATATACAAAATAAACCAGTTCCGGTGTAGTTATAGATGGCACCATTCTTTCGCTCAATGATCTCCCTTGATTGAATAAAGAAAGTATTGGAACATTCGATTGTAAACATGCTTGATGATTTAAAAATATCATTCGGATTTCTCATATTGACACGCATCAAAAAAGATTTTTTTAATAATTTTTCTATTTTTGGCTTGACTTGTTTCAAACTTGTTAGACCTATCAGACCAGTCAAATTGGTTTGAAAGAACTTTCTCATGACCATCGACCTGTTCTCTTGTTTCCTCTGATCCCGGAGATTACGCAAAGAAGTTCTTAAAGAAGATAAGAAAATACAAAACACCATGGACAACAACCACACAATACAGGACACCAACAATGGAATGAATGGATTAAAGTCAGGATACGTAATGTTTCCACGATATTTGTCCGTAGGAATGAAGACAACCTTCCATTTTCTGTCCATAAATCTGACCGTGTAGTTGAGAGTGTACCTAGCCTTGTTCACAATTTTAAAGTTTTCATCCGCGCTCATTGGTATGGTTTTATAATTAGTCAAATTAATGTCAAGACTAGTGTTATATTGTAATGTGTTGAACATGAATTCAGTTTCGAAACTTGTAGCGTTCATATCATAAACTGCCGCAACTGCAAGATCCTTCAACCATAAAAATGAATTTCCAATAATGTAGGGCGTCTCGATCACTGGGCAAACGACGCCTAGAAATTCATCATTACTCTGGGCGCGCACTCCAACGTATAGCACGGTCACTTTTACTGGTACAGCTAATGATTTTGAAATGAATTGAGATGTAGCTATCGGCACCCTGCTTGTCATTGCCTTGTCAATAAATGGTACTCTGATGGGTTCCGAATAATGGTCGAAACCTAAAGCTCCAATCGTCCTTGAGTCTACCGGTGCATACCTCGAAATGGCAATGTACATTGTTTGGTTGGGGTTGGCTGGTACGTAGGCGTCGTTTGGATCTCTTCCGAGGATTTTATAGTTTGCAAACTCTGGTCCTTGTTTTTTTTGTTCATTCTCAAAAGCCAATTGATCCTTTGGTAGAACTTTTGGTAGATAATATACTCTTTGTAAGCTCGCTGGAAAACGGGCAATCCCGAAGGAAAGGAACTGAAAGTTTGAAATATTCGCATTTTGTATGGATACTAAGCTCGTCATGTGTGTTGAAAAGGTTATTGTGTTTGCTATTGCTGTGGCTAGAGAATATATTGCATTGGCAGCTGTTGCGCTCAGCATTTGTTTTTCTGTCGTAATTTGTGTTGTTATGATTATATAATATCCGCATACCGACGAAGTTATGCAGGACAACGTCACAAAAAAAAATATCATCAAAGGGATGCAGTCGGTTCTTTTTGGTTCGTATAATACATCTGATTCCTTCCTACCAATATCAATCACTAACACACCATCCTTGCTTCTCTTTTTCATGTTCTCCAATTTCCCATATCTCCAATTTGAATTACAATCACAGATTCCCACTTGCACCAAATGAAGTAAGTGAGTTTTCCTCCTTCAACATGTATGGTACCAGATCACCCTTCACACGTCATTTAGGCTAAACGATATAATTTGATCAAATATCCAGACGTCCACCTTTAAGCTTGGACGGTAGCGTAAATGCGCTGGACTATTAAAATTTAAACAATTATTGTAAATTGATTCGGAAACTTCACCAAATTCATCATGACCTTCAGTCCACCAAATAATGTCATTCCCACATACATCATTTTGTCATCATGAAGGAACGATCCACATACATCGAATCAATCAAGCCGATACTGGAACTAGTGTTGAACACTTTCAATCTCAAATCTATACACAATAAAATTTACATTTCTCACAACTGCTGACTTTCATCATTCTTAAATAATACACTTCCATCACATTCGATTTCGATCGGATTGTAAATATAGTAATAAAACACTTTTTATTTTAAACATGAAATACATTATCATCAAACATTGTGTGACTGTCGTCAACAACGATCTTGTTAAGAACAACAAACACATCAATATGGAACTTTGTACGTTTGGATTTAATTCCTGGTTTTTTGAAAACAGTATGCTTCTTACCAAGCGACAGATGCATTCCTCTCTGCCTCTCAAATGCAGTCACTTCATTCAAAGGTTGGTTCCTACCCATACCCTCATTCAAACCAATTCCAAATTCCCTGACAACAACTTCTCCCTCTCCTTGCCTAACAACATCAAAAACTTCCAAGAATGAACTCGGCGCATCATCAGAAATCTTCGTTACTTTTCCCTGTTCAATGTGCAAGCAAAAAGGATTTTCACAAAATTCCATCGTTCTGTTAATGTTTGGGAAGGCAAAGATCAATACTTTTCCATTTACATTCGTCAGCTCTTTTGGTTCTGAGAAGACCTCACCAACAGGAAACGTCCCACCAACGTTAGCCATGCCAGTATAATCTCCAAGATTTAAAAGTGCGCTCTCCATTTTAGTGTTGTATTCTAGTGTACAGGTGTGATCTCCGAATCCACTTGTTACGGTGAACTTTGATCCAAGATCGATTAAATCCTTGAGTTTCCTTGCAAGTGGACCTACAACTGTAGGATCAAAGGATAAGGAGTTGATGTAGGTTTGATATTGATTTTGCGATAGCAACCCTAAATGTACGTGTTCAATGTTTTTCAAATTTCTGTTGAATAGCTCAAGTCTGAGGCGGTAGTCGTTGAGATGAAAGGGACTAGTTTGTACGCACACAACCAAATCTTTTTGTTTTAGATTGTTGATGAAATTTTTAATGTCCTCGGGCTTAGTTTTATCAAAGTCAATAGAAGCAATACAATCTGTGCTGACTGCATCTTTGTATGCTCTTGCTAATATTTTTGAAATGTCACTTCGTTCGTCGTGAAGGACTAACATTTTATTTTGGTCGGCATTGAACAAAACAGATTTGTTCAAAATGTTTTTGACATTGTTAGTTGCTATTGCTTGTAAATCAACGCTATACTTCCTCAAGAAGATCCTTTTTGTGATATGTGTGAACTTTGTGATATGTGTGAACATGCCAGGTAAACCAAAAACCTTCAATCAAAAATGCCTTCCAGTGGCGTCCTTTCGCTAAAGAGAGTTACTTCAATCTACAAAGATAATAAGAGAGAAGAAGAAGTAAGCGAAAGAGAATTGCTTGCTTTACTTAAAATTGAACATAATTTGTTTTGCAGTTGTAAATTTTCAAAAAATGTACTCCTTTAATGTGGACAGTTGCAGCATCAGTAATCACTTGTGAAGCACTAATTTCTAAAGTATGAATTATTTTTAGATGAACAAATGCTGCGTCAGTATGTATTACACAAACTCTTCTATTACATTTCTCTTTAGCTTCTTCGTTGGCATGGATTAGGTGCTGTGCTGCTTATCCTCTTCATTTTTGAAAATTTAATCTTGGATCTTACACTACGTGTGGGTGGTCATTTAGCTTAAGATTTCAGTTCACGAGTTGCCTGACAGTTACTCCATCGTGGTCTTTTCATTAGTTGACAACTTATGTCAACAAATGAAATTCTTGGGCGCCTAAATCGATCAATCTACTGATAAAATCAAAACATAAAATGGCCGAAAGTCTATCAGAGGAGCAAATAGCAGAATTCAAAGAAGCATTCGCTCTTTTCGATAAAGACGGAGATGGAACTATCACCACCAAGGAGCTAGGAACCGTGATGAGGTCATTAGGTCAAAACCCAACCGAAGCAGAGCTACACGATATGATCAACGAGGTAGATGCTGATGGAAACGGAACCATTGATTTCCCAGAGTTCTTAACGTTAATGGCCAGAAAAATGAAGGACACCGATACCGAAGAGGAAATTCGTGATGCTTTTAAGGTGTTCGATAAAGACGGTAACGGACTTATTTCAGCTGCAGAACTTAGGCACGTCATGACCAACCTTGGAGAGAAGTTGACCGACGAGGAGGTTGATGAGATGATAAGAGAAGCAGATGTAGATGGTGATGGAATGATCAATTATGAAGAGTTCACTAAAATGATGATGACCAAATAAAAAACCTCTTGTATGTATATTTGTGAGGATAAGAGTTTGTGCGTTTATTGTTTCTTGGCTTGTTTGGAGCCTTAAGAATCTCTTTTAGAGGGACGGTTCAGGAATGTAAAAATCAATAAAGCTTTTGTAATTAAAAGAGTCTGGTCAACCTCCTGTAGAGCATCACCTGCATGTAGCCATATGTTTGATGCCATCAATAGACCTAAACCATCACAAAAAAAGGATAAAAAGGAGCCAGTAATATTAGAAGATGTTTGGCTGCCTGAACCAATAGAGATTCTGAATAAAAAAAGCTTTCTGGGTAGACCTCAAACCGCACCGTGTCCAGAGACAAATAAATGGATCCCTGCAACAAAGAGAGCAGGCCTATACCCAGTTAAAAGCATCAATGATCGTTTGTTAGAAAACGATAAATATTATGATGATGAATTGAAGTTATCTTATCTACTGGAGATGAAGGATGAGGAACGTAAAAAAATTGATTTAGAAAGATACATTCTCGCCAAAATAAAAAATGAATCAGAGCCCACTACGCTAGAGTATTGGAAGATGCTTGATAGAAGAAGGGGGAGAAGAGTTGGAGATGAATTCTATGATCCTAGTCCAGAGGTTGTTAGGAGAATGCAGACATTCAAGCTTGATGAAATAAAGACGCCTGTAGTCAATCTTGGCACAATGTCAACAAGACCAGGAACAAAGTTAAGAGTAAATAAGAAGATCCTTCCGATTAACAGTATCTGGCCATTTGAAAACGCAATCAATAACGATTGGATCACAGATCCGTTCGAGATTGAAGAAACGGAGAGGATATTAAAACAACTAGAAAATGCCAACAGTAACTTGAAGCGCACTATAAAAAATAGCAATCTTCTTACAAGCAACAAGAAGCTTGGATGGACTGCAGCTATGAAGAACAAGCCGGAATACAATTACGAAGTAGAAGAAATTCCAGAACTAGGAAGAAAGAGACATTTGTCCAGGTCGACAATATGGGGTAGGATTCAAGAAGAGCAACGCATACAAGAAGAATTGAGACAACAAGGACCTGAACAACAAAACAAACAAATCAAGGTACTTGATCCAAAGACCGGAAAATATATAGTCAAAGAAAAAATAACAATGTGGAGCTCAACAAGAGGATTGTAGTAAAAATAATTTATTTATCATGTACACTTGCAATTTCTAATGTTTTTGATAAAAGCGGCGTTCTTCTAACAAATGGTACAACATAACGCTGTACGTTCCTCATAACCACAACTTTCCAGAATATTCCGAACGAAATTCCAGTGAACGCACCAACTAGCACCTGTGCTTCGGTGTGATGGTCCATGTGTATACGTGAATAAGCGACAAATATAGCAGTGAACCAAGCAACGAATATTGCCAATGATCTTGTCAAGACATGTTTGGAGCGAAGGATTAATGGAATACAGACCGCGAAGAACATCATGAACTGTGTGTGTGCGCTGGGCATACCATACTTAGAGTGAGTACTTCCATCACCAAATGTTGGATCACCGCCAACGACTCCAAGACTTTTTGCAAAACTTCTCTGTAATTTTGAATCGGGACGCGCTTGCTTGAACGTCTTCTTTAATATTTGATTAAGAACCTCATTGATAACAATTCCAAGTCCAACAAATGCAACCTATTCAAGATTAAAACACTGCCCATCCAGAGACTCACCTCAATGTCTCTATTAAAAACAATCAGCGTGCATAGCATGGTTCCAATAATAATAGGACTTAGCGCAGCAGTTCCAAATAAGAATGAAAGGATGTTACCCTGCTCATACAGCACAAAAGTAAGATCGAAAGACTTGACAACTGTTTCCCCACCATTGCTCATTTTAAAATAGTCAATTTTATAAATAGTTTTTATTTCAAGAGTACATGTTGTTGTTATCGTTGTCGTCCTTCTTGTCTCCATCCATGCTACCTGCCAAATCTCTCATGCGCTCACTATCTTGAGGGTTCATGTTCCTTTGAGCGTAAGACATCATGAATTGACTCACGTCAGGATCAGATACATATTGTGCCATCACGCTCATTCCATTATCACGTGCTTCGGTGAAAATACGAGTTAGTTTGGGGCTCTGTCTCACTTCTGGTTCGCTCAAAATCTTTTCCATGGCAGCTCTGTGATCTCCTTCGTTCTGTCCCATTCCAGCGCCAGCATTGAAGCCCATGTTTTGCATCATGTTGGACATCATCTCCTGTACGCCAGGTTGCTGCATCATTTGGGTGACGGTGTTCATAAAGTTTGGATTGGACAGCAACGAACCAATGTCTGGCATTCCGCCTGCGCCTCCTGCACCACCTAGTAGCGAACTCAAGTCTGGCATTCCTCCGCCGCCTCTACCTGCTCCACCACCGAGCAATGAGCTCAAGTCTGGCATTCCTCCGCCTCCAAACATGTTGGCCATGTTTGGTAATTGTTGATTTCTAATGTTGGAGCCGTCGAGCGAACCTCCCTGGAGATCGCCCTTGAGCGTGTCAATCTTTGCCTTGTATTCCTTCTTGGTCTTGTCGTCCACGGCATACTTTAGAGCCAATTCGTATTGTTCTAGTGCTTCTTGTAATTTACCCTTGCGGTCGTAGATGGAACCCAAGCGGGAGTATGCTCTGTGGAACGACACATCAATCTCGATGGCCTTGTTGCAACATTTGATGGCATTGTCGGAGTCCTTTAGATTAATGTAGGCGGCTGCCATGTTGCATGGATACACTGCATTGCGTGGATTGTGACCGATGGCTCTCTTGTAGGCTTCGATTGCTTCTAGAGGCTTCTTTTGTTTTAGGAGTTCGTTACCCTCGTCCTTTGCCTTCTCTGCAGCATCCAAAGAGGCGGCTGATGGTTGGGCGGCACCTTGTGTTTTGGCAAGATACTTTTCCTTTGCTTTTTGCATTTTTTGTACTCTTGTTTCGCCTGGTGTTAACTTGAAGTAATTTAGTTTCTCGAGTTGAGCAATGAATGCCTGGAACTTTGGATCTGATCGCTGTGTTAACAAGTTATCAGTTGGTGATTCTTACCATTATCTAGGCCGTCGTCTGATGTTTGCTTGGAATCAAGTTTTTCAAGTCCAGCGTTGAAGATTGATTGAAGATCGACGGAGACGTCGTGGCTTTTGTCTTCAACATCAATGTTGTAAGTGTCGCTAATCACTTGAACTGCAACAGCGATACTTTCTTGATCTACAGAGTTGTCGCTCTGTAGGAATTTTATAATTGAAGATATTAACTTGTTCTTGTCTTCTGGTTGGGACATGATTTTCAAAGATTTAATGATTGGACAACCAAGAATTTGTAATGAGTGTAATAAAGGGTTATGAAGACAACACCAAGATAATAAAACACAGAGCAGGCAATATTCATGAAACCACTAAATCTATATGCGAGTACTTATATTCCTGCGCGAAATCAATGATAGGTCCATTTGGAGGGTAGGTTTGAGATTTATTATAAGCTAAATGTTTTAGGTTATCAATTATAAGACAAGGGGCAGGTCGAGATGGAGACATTATAATTACTGCTAGTAGCAAAAAGTTAGCTGACGGAATTACACCACAAAAACCAGTCAGTCGGCTAATTATACAAGCATTGAGAAGTCACCAATCAACAATGTATGATCACGGCACCACTTTTTTATTTATATGCACAAAAATTATCCTGCAATTCCTCGATGGTGATCGCAACGCAGTTTGCTCAACTTTGGGAGTTTGTTTGACGTGGGTGGATGACTTTTTCAATAGGCATTGTGTCTGTAAAATAAGAGTGGGCAGTAAGGACATGTCTTCTCAAATAGCTTTAATTCAAAATATTCTGTCAAGCAGTCAATTAATTGCTCTAAGTCAGGACGAGCTGGAGATATTGTCTGTTAAAATCATGAAAGCTCACATCATGGGAATGTCGCTAAACAGCAATAACAATATATCCACTACAAAAAAATCAAATGTAAAAATAATACCCCTTGTTTGTGACCAACAGAATTGTATTTTACAATCAGATGTCCATAGCATTGTGATTATGGACATTCCAATATCATTTGAAACAAGGAAGGCGCTGCCCTCTTTATTACAATACAATAACATTAATATTATAATTTATGAAGTATCGTTAAATATTTCAGAGCCGAAAATTAAAGATATTGGCTTTAGTAATTTGAACAATATCAATACAGAGTTTGTGTATCAAAACGATAATGAATCGAATATTGATTTTATCTCGAAAATGATTAAGAAATACAAACAAATGAACATCCATGTTGTGGCTAGTCAAAAGCTAATTCATCAACAAATCAAGTACATGCTTGTAAAAAATGTATGTAGATCTATATAATAATTATTTAAAATGAAGGGGATAGTACCATTGGAGAGAATATCAATTAGACACATTCATTCTCTAGTGTTACTCAGCAAGGCTACTATACTTGGAGAAGTAACTTTGGATGTGTCAAATAGTGTGATGGGGAATCTAAAGAGCCTGAAACATGTTGTTTTTTCAGGAAAAAGGTAAAAAACATATCATAAACAACTAACACTAGTTAGCTGTATAGTTGCTGAGCCTACATTAAATAACTCTGTTACAGTTTTAACATTATGTGCTCCAAACGAGCATCTAGCGAATGAGTTACAACACATGGCCACAGTATGTCTTGGAGCTTTGTCTATTCTTTCAGAATCACCGATTCTCTTAGTTGGTGGGGGTGTGACTGAATTACTTCTCAGCAGTTACCTAAAGAAGAAAGCAAGTGCTATGAATTGCAGTCAAAAGTTTAGAGATATTATAGATGGGGTGATATCGTGCATTCAGGATGTTATATATTCGCTAGCAACGTCTGATGTAGCAAGTCAACAGCAATATACTCTCACGAAAACAGAGGTTATAGAGCAATTAATGGAAAAGAATTATAAATCCGTCAATAAACTAGACGAAGTGATGCAGGGTGGTAAAATTGAGTTTGTGAGTGAGTTGTATGGTTGGGACATTAATAAATGCCAACCTCGTTCGGTTTATGGTCAGGAATGTCTTATATTAGATCTTTTTATGAGTAAGTACAGATCAATTACATCTGCCATTGAGATTGCCCAAATGATTTTAATGTGTGATACCATTATTGCTTAAAAACTCCCTTATATAAGATAGATGATAAGTAAATAATAAACGAATTTATTTAAAAGGCTGGACGAGTGTTTGTTGTTGGCGCTCCTCCTCCAATGTTTCCGTGACTGAGTACATTCTCTACGGCCTTCTCGTGGATTGCCAAATTTTGTCTCTCCAATGGGTTCAATAAGGCACCTTGGCCGGCCAACTTGGACTCGTGTTGCATCAAGTTGGTCCTCTCAGTATCAAGCAATCCGCCTCCGATTGTTTGGGTGGTAGTGACTGGGTACGATTGTCTTAGAGGTGCTGGGTTCGTTGAAATCCAAGAGTCACGGTTGAAGTTGTTACCAAGGGATTGTTGAGCTCCCACCATTCTTTGCTCCCATAAATGGTTGTCGTGTTCCCAAGATCCAAGTGCGAACTGAGATGTTGGTTGTTGTTGGATCAAGGATTGTTGGGGTATGAGACCTTGTTGAATTGGTGCTTGGGTAGTGATAGTTTGTGTGTTTTGTCCGACGGGTAACATGTTGTGTTGTATTTTGTTTTGTTTGTTCTTTCTATCTTTACCGAAGGCTTTTATAATCAAAAACACCTTAAAAATAGACAGGGGATAACATGGTTGTTCAAAAGGTTAAAATTAACAATGGAACAAGATCCGCAGAATGACCGCTTTTGACAGTTTTTCTACAGATGTCATCCATCCGAAATGGATGGTTATTCTTAGGACAGTAATTTGTTAATAATTAATAACAGTTATTCTTATCCAGTACAGCATTTCTGTCAGTTTTACTCCCTTTATAATATTGTTTTTGCTCATGTAATTCGCGAATTGTCATCAAATGAATGCTCCAAAATGTACTAATCACGAAGGGATAACCGTGTGTTTACATTACTCATCGATATTTCTTGTTCTTTGCCTTCAACATCTTGTTGCTAGCTCATCAATTTGATCGTTACTCTAGTCTATTCGATGTCTACTAGATCTGCTATGTGGAGATCAAACCCTGCAACATTTCGAATTGTAATGCTTTTACCCTGGATTGTAATGAAAGATTTGTATTACTAGTTTTTTAAAAGAAGTGTTACATTGAATTGTTAGTAGCAACTGTTATGTTTCTCACCCCTTTCATGATGTTAACGTGAGTGGAAAAATGGTCAACCAACTTCGAATTTGAATTCATGTTCAATCCCAGGAATTACTTGTAATAAACAAAAGGAGTTCCACAAAATATTCAAACAAACCACACACACAAAGCACCTATCAGATGCCAAGTAAATCTATACACAACAAGAAGAAGGCAAAGCCTCAAAAGATGAGCTTGTCTGATTTCAACAAACAGGTGTTGGGCAAAGATGAGGAGGAGAGAATAGCTCTTGAAGAAGCCATAGAAGCTTCAAAATTGACTGACGCGGTGACATCTACAGATGCCGACATTGATCTAAGCGGCATAGACATGAAGGAGCAAGAAGACATTTTGATATCGCTCAAGAAGAGATCAAACGCACCAACAGCGACCCCTGCAAATACACCGCTATGTCTCGACGATTCCACAATAGTCGATCCTTACGTGCTCAATCAAATCCAACAAACAGACAACGACATAGAAGTCGCCAGAGCTCTCCAAGAACAAGAAGATTATGAGTTTGCACAGAGTGTGAACAATTTACAACAAAAGACGCTACAATCATACATTAAACAAGATTCACAAGCCAAAGTCAAGGTCATCGACCACGGGTACAATCACATCACACAAACGAAAAGAAAACCAAGACTAGCCGAGGACGACTATGACGACAATATGAGCGATGAATTATCCGACGACGATGACGACGAGGAATATGATGAAGAGAGCGAAAAGCAACTACGTAGCTCCAACAGAATCAATCTGGACCAGATCGAAAACGAAAACACATTAGGCAACGGAGGCGGAGGTGGCGGTCATCGCTCGCACATTGTAGATGTGAAAATCAATGCCTCCGTCAAAAACACCATTCAACAAGCAGAAAAGAAGGAACTCCAGCAACGCATCCGCGTTCACGGAAAACAAGATCGTGCCACCACCGAACAAGTGTTGGATCCACGCACGCGCATGATTCTATACAAGCTCATCAACAATGGAAACGTCTACTCCATCAATGGATGCGTGAGCACCGGCAAAGAAGCAAATGTCTATTACGCGGCGGGACCCAACGCAGAGGACTATGCGATCAAGGTCTACAAGACGTCCATCCTCGTGTTCAAGGACCGCGATCGTTACGTAACCGGTGAGTTTAGGTTCAGAAGAGGATATTCGAAACACAATCCAAGAAAGATGGTGAGAGTGTGGGCAGAGAAGGAAATGAGAAATTTGAAGAGAATAGAGGACGTGGGCATACCTTGTCCACAAGCCATTCTGCTGCGCAGGCACGTTCTCTTGATGACATTTATCGGTAAGCAAGGATGGCCAGCGCCTCGCTTGAAGGAAGCTACCAATCTATCTCCAGATAAACTCAAGGAAATCTATCTGGACATCATCAAGTACATGAGGATCATGTACCAAGAGGCAAAATTAGTTCATGCAGATCTAAGCGAGTATAACATGTTATACTTTAAGGGAAAGGTCTACTTTATCGATGTTTCACAAAGCGTAGAACACGATCACCCTCACGCACTCGAATTCCTGAGAAAGGATTGCACCAACGTGAGAGATTTCTTCATTAGGAGAGGATTGCCCAACATAATGACCACCAGAGAAACATTTGAGTTTATCACCGATATCACGGTCAACAAGAATAACATTGAACAAGTGTTGAAGAGAACGATGGAGGTGGTGGAGACGAGACCTGCGATGACCGATCAAGAATTGCAGGACGAAGAGGTGTTTAAGAAGGTTTATATTCCACGCACGCTCGGCGATGTGAGTCACTATGAGGATCACATCGAAGATGGACGTGGTGCTAACACCGATGAAATCTTTTATAGAACAGTGACCGGATTGAATATGAGTTTGAGCGGTGCTCAAGAGGGACCTAATATTCTTGGTGAAGAATTTGAAGATGATGATAGCGATGATGACGATAGCGATGATGATGATAGCGATGACGATGATGATAGCGAAGATGATGATGATGATGATAGCGAAGAAGAAGAAGAAGTTGCTTTTGATGTGAATGGAAATCCAATACCTGTAGAGCCCAAATTGGATGAGAATGGAAATCCAATCGTTACGATAGAGTATGATGAATTTGGTCGTAGAAAGATACCAGAGTTGCATTTGATGGAGAAGAAGGATAGAAAGGCGTGGGTGAAGGAGATGAAGAGAGAGAAGAGATTGAATAAGATTCCAAAGCATGTGAAGAAGAGGTTTAGAAAACAAACACAAGTAAAGAAGGGAAACAAGTCACGATAAATAACACAATAAATGATTTATTAATCTTGCTGTACATGTATAATCCGTGGAGCTGCTTTTAATTAATTCGGTGACCATTGTTTCTAATTTCATTGAGTGGAGAGAGTTCGTCGACTTGCTTGTTTTCGTCCCACCTTCTTTTTATTTTACTGTACAACAAGAATATAAAGCCGAATAATACAATAATGTTGTTAATGTTACTTCCCATGGTACCGAAAAAGGTAACGTAGGATGTCTTCTGTTTGGCACTTATCTTGTTTATTGATTGATCAAATTCAAATTGAACTACAACTTTTACTACATCCTGTGATGCATCATAAGAATAACTGTCCACCATAGATCCTAATTGGTGTGGGAGCGGGTTGAGCGCTATACCAGTAGTTTGTCTCTTTTTCAACATGAACGATGGAAGCCAATAATAAAGTTGAATATTGTAAATATCGCTTGTGTGAGACCAAGACATGAATTTGAATATCGTATACAAGAAATTTACGTTAATTATGGTAGGTTGCACGCCTCTAAAAGTTCTATGAAGTCTTGGGATCAAAGTACCATTTAATAGGTAAACACTATCAAAATAGGGTGTTTGTATGGTATAGGATAAAAAGTTTGCTGAAATGCCCGGAGCACTTACATCTAAATAAACTTGACCAAAGTCAGACGTAGTGGTGCATTCAGCGCACACCCAAGTCACACTACAGGTTGTATTGCTTGTTTGTTCAGTGGTGAAGCTGTGGTTACCAGAGAATCCTAACGTTTGTACTTCGATGTCTTTCGAAAGAACACAATGACGAGGATCGGGATCAAAAGTGTACATACGTATCGTTGCACTATAATTTCCAGAAACAGATATGTTACTACCTCTGATTCTAGGTGTAACATCATTTTCAAATTCAATGTTGTCTTCTATATAGTCAAACATGATGATGAATAAAAGTAACGTTATGAAAATAACACTTGAGACTGTTAAAAAACCTCCGAATGAAGATTTTCTTTTTCTTTGTTTTTCACCATCTTTGAGATTATGTCTCAACGAGAACATGAAATCAATAATTTTTAACTTTGTTGTATGAATCGGCCTGCACCTACTTATAATCAACCAAACAACCAACCAAATCGCGAATATGATTAAAAATATAGCAGAGATGGAATATTTCAAAGCCTGGATTTGAATCGAAATTTCATCATGCTTTTTAGTGGCGTCTCTAAAAATTTGTAGATGCGCTTGATTATTTATTAACAATTTTTGATCTTCTTTCGACATCAAGTTGTCATGAATACTGCCAATAGGACAAAAAGCATCAGGGCTGCAAGCAATACATTCAAGGTCCTTATTCAAATATTCGCCTCTTTTACAAGTCATGCATCGAGCAAATTCATCAGGTTTCGTCCTGTTCACACACTGTATACAGGAGTCACCAGAAGGGGTTGAAACGGAACCTTTTGGACAAGGAATACAAGCAGATCTATTAGATGCACCCTGCAAATCAGAGAAGGTATTAATTTTACAAGAAATACAAAAAAGCTCAAGATCAAGCCCAGGCACTTCCGAATAGGTCCCCGCTGGACATTTCTTACAAACCAAATCCACATCAGATGCATAAGTACCAGCAGGACACTCAACGCAAGGATTAAAAGCGACGACTCTTGTTTCAAAACCAATACTACAAAACAAAATAATTCTACCACTGCGTTCTAATATTATTGGAGAACAGCTTTCAGCACCTTTTAATCCTGTAAATCTATAAAAACCAGTTCTAGTCAACGAACCATCGAGTCTTACAATAGCTGGAATGCTTCCATTAGAAATACCCACGGCCAGTATGTCGCCATAAGAATCAACAATTGCATGATGTACAGGAAATAAAAGGTCGAGTTGCAGAGGTTTATAGGTGATGGCCGCATAGTCGTATCTCATCGAACGCACGTAGTTCACTACGCCGTTACTATAAAAGTAAAATACTTCTACGCCCCTCATTACCGAGGCAGTGATTCTAAAGTCTTTATTTACAAAGTCGTCGTCGAATAAATTATAAGTCTGTGGGCAAGAGTCTCTCAGTGAAACAAATGACGCGTTATTGTTAACCAATCGTCCGTTGATGATGATTTGGTTGGCTTTTGAATCGCAAATGACTCCCTCGGGTATAGAAGCGAGTTGGTTTACGCTTATTTCTTTTATTCGGTAAAGACCGGTGCCTGGCTCAAAAGATGAATAGTGACCAGTTATTTGGTTTGTTTCGGATACTGTAAAACCAATCCAAACAACAAATTGGCCACACTCGGTAATCCCCGTCGGTTGGAATGTAGGTGGGAGCTGCGCGAGTATTCTTGATGAATACTGAAAATGGTACGTTCCGTTGCTGCTCTTTGTCAATCCCATTAGACGCGTGCCGTGAAATAAAAGTGCTCTTGATATGTTGGTGGGGCTAAAAAGAATTAGATTGTAACGTTTTGTTGCACTTACTTGGGAAATTGTGATAATATAGTGTCGTTTGCGTTCATGTGTGCCATAAAGGTGTCGTCAACAAAATCCTCCCGCTCCAATCTACCTATTATGAAAGTCCCCTCCATTTCCAATGAAGAGTGAAATGTTAACTTCCCCTTGAATTCTGTGTAGGCGAAGGATTTAATGTTACTACTAAAAAATTCTAAAACTTAATTACTTATAGACACTACCAACTTACCAAATATCCTGCCATACCCACATCGATTTTGAGGATGTGTTAAGAGTGGGCCTGGTAGAATTACAAGAAGTATTAAAAGTGCGTGAATGGAGATCATCACACCGTTTATATTGTAATCGAAAGGAATTCAAACCCGTCGCGCATGTTAATAACCGCGTTGATATCTATCTTCGAAAAAAAGTATTATTATGAGTGTCTATATTATAAAGATTAAGCAAATACCGACAATAGTTGAATATTGAATGATATAACATATGTACGATTTTACAAATTGTCTGTATTCCTTATTTATTTTCTACAGCTTTTATTACAAAAAACAACTGTAGCAACAAAGAATGGTTACGAGTGCACCTGAAAGCAATGTGAGTTTTTCAAAGGGGCCAGACAAGAGTCACTTAAGCATGTATAATACTACATACTATAACCACTATCCAGAACACTACAGTTCTTTCAGCAACTCGTCCCCTAGTCGTAAACAAACAAAGTCTGGTTATCACAGTAACACATTACCATTTGAACCGCAAGTTGCACCTCCTCCAGAAAGGTTGTCTCATAGTTCTTCGGAAATTCATCAAAGCAACTTGAGAAGACACAAACTTGTTGACATTGAATATGACGAAGCCATTACCACAAGTTTGAGCAAAGCTAGCTACAAGTCAGAAAATTCTATACTTAATGAGAAGGACGACGGGAGGAAGCTAATCGATACTTTAGGAACAATTAAAGATAGTAAGGAACCAGTTAACTACATCAATTCAAGCACTGGATATGTTAATAACTACGATGGGTTCAGAAGCGCCAAGGCGCCTAGAGAAAGAAGTCCACTTCACAAGGAAGTTCTAAGGAGAATGAAGATTAGCGATCCAATTAACGCTGAGAATGGAGGGTTGGGTCCAAGTGATATGAGCACTACCAACAAAACCTTTCATGACCCTAAACCAATTGCTGACAGCAGGTTGCCAACAAGTTACAACGAATTCTCTGACAGTAAACCAACAAATACCAGATTCGCTGGCGGCTTCGATGTGAATAGAAGGCTAACTAAGGTTGCATCAGTGGGAACTACAGAAATTTCTTATGAATCACTACCACCTCATTTAGACCCAAAAGATACATTCAAAACGACGTATAAAACTTTTCACACAAATGATCAGCACATGCCAACAAAATTTTACCGTAGACAACATCACGGAATGGATCATATATCACCAACAGAGGATGTGAAAATAATGAAGGAGACCAGATCAAGACATAGGGACGGGACAACATCATACTCAAATTCGGAATTCGCAGTTGGATCAACTGACCGTGTAATTAAAGAAACCACTAAGGAAAAGCTATTTGATGACTCCATGATTCACCCGAAACTCATGAGCAAAATGAGGTATAAGGATCCCATCGAGCACGACAACTATGCAAGAAAAGACACGATGAACAGTACATACAATTGCACCATCAACGATAAATCAATCACATATCCCAATCACGAACCTCAAGACATTGTAGACGGATTAAACTCAACAGCAAAGAAATTCCATCAAGGTGGTTACACTATAAACAACAAGTGCGCCGTTGAGGAGAAGATCAAGGACAGTCATGTTACCGAGAACAAACACATTCAACGAGATCTAAGCAAGTCCATCTATTCAAAGTCTTTTGAACACCCTCATGATGTAACAGATCCAAACACAACCAACCTTCCATCATTCAACCAAACGGCCTTTTCTCGTATCAGAAAGCCAAACCCACCCTTTATGTCCTCCACAAACAATTACGGTCCATACAAGGTTTCTGAGATGATGATGGATGATAAAAAAGTATTAGATAGTGCACACTCAACCGTCCAGCAAATCATGAAAAGGAGAGATCCTGCCGTCTATGGTGACTCTGTTCTCGGAGACAAATTGTATCAAAAAGACCGCACTCTGAGAGGTTTTTAAAAATAGATGTATGTATTGTATTAAAATAGTTTTACAAAAAATAGTAAAATAGAACAGATGATGGCAAACACAATGTTAAAAGTTCTTGACTCTTTTACAGCCTTTTGAAATACTCTGTCAGCTTCTTGTTTAAAGTGTTCGATGCTGTTGCGGTTGCTGATTACATAATCTGCCTTTTCAATCTTTTTTATTAATGGCATTTGTGAGTTGACTCGGTTTTGAGCGTCCTCTTGTGTTAAATTGTTACGTTCTGTTAACCATTTTAATTGATTTTCTTCTGATGTCTCGACCACTATAATCTTGCTGCAAAGCAAAGAGAACCAATATGTCTCGTATAAGAGAGGAGCGTCGACAATAACAATAGGTTCGGAGTCACTGGATGAAAATAAATCTTTGATTCTCCAATGTTTTAATATGGAGCTTAACATTTCTTTTAAAATGTATCCGTGAGTTGCTTTGTTGATCATTCGGCGAACGTGTTGATGCTCAAAAACTAGCTTGCCGAGCAGTGGTCGATTGACGGTTCCATCTTGATTTAAAACGTCGATGTGTTTTTGGGTTACAGGATCACGGTAGGTTTTTTCGAAGTAATCAACAACTGTTTTGTACGGTTTATTACCAGGGTCAAGACCCGACCTGGCAATGAGATCCGCATCTACAATATATACGTTTGGATAATTATCTAATATGTGCCTGCTGCATACCGATTTACCGCACGAAATTCCTCCTGTTAGTCCTATTACCTTCATTTTCGGATTGAGTCTTTGTAAAAGGTCCAACAACAGGGTAGAAAATTTTGTCGATACAGTATTTTAAAGTGATTTATTCTACAATAATTGGCTCATCAAACGAAATACCATTCTCAAGTAGATAAGCCATCTCCTTCTTGATGGACACTATTCTCACCACACCAATAATAAACAAAGCAATGAATACAATTGCATTTACAAACATACAAACAAGGGCAAGTGTCTGCGCTAGTGCAACCACCCAAATATTAAGACCGCACATAATTACTCCCACAATTAGAATTATGGATGTAAAGGCGATAGTCACGTAGTACCTTAGTGATAGTGTAAAGGAATCGCCAGTAAAAGCGAAACCTAATACCAGAACAGGAACAACTATAAGCATTGAATAACATAAATTAACCCTTCTTGGTATGTCCACAACAGTGTCGCTTAACGAAGCGAACAATATAATAAATAGGAATTGTATGATGATGTGAGCAAAGCATGCCCACCGCATGGTATTATCCATTCTTCTTCTCCAAGCAGACGGAACTGATTCTGGAGTGCGGTCCGCATGCTCGTCCATATTGGGCATCATATCCATTTGTGTGATGTTGGTCATGTGAGTTTCCGAGTCCCTTTCATCGTTGTCCATTTGTGTGACGCTTGATTCGGCAAGTTTTGTAATTCATTCAAGCCAACTTTCCTTGTATCATAAAATCCTAAGGCGGAAATGAAATCATCTGTTTGTGCTGTAACTTCAACACCATTTACTAGACGAGTTTCGAAGATAAGGAATTACTCATTCAAAAGAAAACGTACATATTAGAGTCAACTCGAAGTTCAAAACATGAACATTCACAACAAGCAGAACGACAGTGCAGCCTGCCTTGAAGCCATCACAAACTTGATTAATGACGAGCAATCAATATACCACAACAAGTTGATGGTAGTCACATTGGGTGGCTCCAGGTTATACAACACCGCACTGACAGAGAGCAATGATGTTGACATAAACGCAATATACATTTGTGACACTGAGGATATTCTAGGAATCGACGAGATGAGGAAGAAGCACTTTGTCCAGTCGATAAGCAATACTTCAGATAAGAACAGACTCGAAGGTGTTGATGATTTCGTAGTGTACGAACTGAGCAGATTTGTTCATTTATTAATCACTGGTAACCCTTCTCCAATAGACATTTTGTTCGGCTGCAAAGACTCTCTACACGTTACACTTGATTCCACTTCTGAGACAGAATGGTCAGAGATTTTTAAAATCAGAAATCAGTTTCTAACAAAAGAGTTGGTCAAGAACATGGTAGGGTATGCCAAGTCCCAAATGAATGTCGCCATAAAACGGAAAGAACAGCAAGATCATGTACACTCAATAAAATCACTTTATCACGGTGTTAGAATTCTTATGGAAGCGTCGAGAATACTCGACGGAAATGAACCTTGCATAAGATTTCAACAAGACGACCCAAACTTGACCAAAATTCTAAAAATTAGATCGGGTTCATTGTGTTTTGAGCAGGGAAGGGATTTGTATCAAGATTTGAGCGAACAAATAAAAAACAAGTCTTGCATTCTACCAGATGTAGTGTCGGACGAAACAAAACAATGGTTACATGATTGGATGATTCGGTTAAGACTATCCAGGTTAAGATACAAACCAGCTAATAAAAGTAATTGAAACATGTTTTTTTGTAAATGTTTTATAAGAGCGAGCGTCTAGAGTGATTAAAATGAAAATTTTTATGTCTTGTGTCCCAGTGTATATAATAAATTGATATATTTGAAAGATTATTCTTGCCTGTAGAAAAGCTCGGGATGTTCCGTAAGTTTTGAGTGATTTTTGATGATCTAAAATGGTTGGTTTAATGAATGGAATAGTAAAGCGTACCTCGGGATGGAGATGTGGATTCCTTAAGTATGAAGTACCTCCAGGGTATTCTATATTCTTGTATGGTTCTCCGTTACGTAGTTTTGCCAACCAGAAATACGCTCTATCAACTAAGAAGTCTAGTTGTTCTGGGTTTGTTTCATTTTTATTTTCCTCAAACTCGGCACGCACTCTGCGGGCTTCCCTGCATAGTGTGTCACGGTCGCAATGGTCGGAGAGGGCACGCAGTGTTCTTCTATATAACAGGAAATTACGGTGGTGCTGTTTTAAAAACCTCTCCGAATACATCACAGCCACATCGACTGCCACAGGCTTCAATGGCACAATCATGTTTTCAACGGTTGAGTAGAAATTATTGTAAAAGAAAACTCTTTATGTAGTTGTTTTGTACAAAAAATTAAAGTGTCATATATTTTTTGGCCCCTCCGACTCTTATTTGAAAGAACAAAGATTTGAAGATCTTTATAAATCTTATTGTGTTTTGCAAGTTTTTCTTGGAGAACTTTTGTCTGGCCGAGGAGGGGTGCTATTCCTCCGGATAGGTTTCGGCTTTTCTTCGGATCTTCTTGTTACGGTTGGTGTGTTCCTTGATACCAAGGCAGCTGCATGACCCTCCGCACAAAAAACGTGACTCACTCGCTTTCCAAGTAGCTCAGTTATTATTTGAGGTGTATCCGCATGTTCTCTATGATTTAATCCAAGTTCACCTTTTGAATTTCGTCCCCTGGAAATCATGAAATAAACAAACAAAATAAATACTTACCAGGCATAAAGTTTTCCTTCATTATCAACTGCGTAATAGCAGTGGTCTCCACAAGATACAGAAGTGATAACACGACCTCTTGCACTGATTTCCCTGACTAATTTTGGCGTTGAAACTCCACCACCCCATGTAAAAACTTTCCCTTTCCCTATGGCGATATTGCAGTCAGCATAAACGTCTACATCGTCTACGTCGAGTATGTATGGTCCTTCCGTGATGGTTAATCTCTCTTTACACTCTTTCGATTGAGGATTGCCTAGTTGGCCCTGACTGTTGTCTCCGAAACTTCTCATTGTTCTGTCTTCAAGAAGAACCAATGTATGACTGTTGCCAATTGCAATTTTTCTTACATTCTCATTTATAGGAACCGATGTAGGCGAGTGGCGATCTATTTTATCACCTAAACCAAGCTGTCCAAAGGCATTTGACCCCCTTAACTTTTAGCACAAAAAAAATAATGAAAATACCATGCATATAGTTCGTTGTCAACAACTGCGAAACTAGAGCCACTGTTCCCAACCTTTTCATTGTTTGTCTTGCCATTGTGACCACCTCCTGCATAGATATTTAATAAAGAATTTGAACTCAGGTCAGTAATTTCCGACCATGTAGTACATTTATCTTGGTTCGAAATTCCACATTGCCCGCATTCATTGCTCCCTATAAAAGTAAAAAATCTGATCATAATGACAAACCTATCGCAGAAATCTTTATTCCTGAGGAATCTAAAGATGACATTAATAAATGATGAGCTCCGGTGGCGATTTGAAGTAAGTTAGATCCATCCCTTAAATTTACTCTATCCGATAAGACTTCATTTAAAACTTCAGGCTCATCCGATCTTTTGCAAACGATAATTTCGTCTTCACTAGACCCATTGTTGAAGACGACCATACCAAAATTCCTACATAGCTTAACATTTACGATAGTGTGGTTCGCTTGTGGCTTAGGTGGAACATATAATTTGGGGACTGTAACGGATCCAAAACTTGTATCAAATGGTGATTTATATCCCCAATAATAGAGGTCATACTCTCCACCCCAATCCATCGCTTTGACGCTGAAAAGCAGAGAAGCATCTTGTTTATCTTTTAACGCTATTTCATGGAACATTGTTTTGTGTTTATAAAGTTCTTGTTCATCTAGAGTCACCTCCGCCTCCGCTAACTTTCTACCAGTTTTCGCGTCTTTCAAAGCGAATTCAATGTCCAGCCTCAAGCTTGCAAGTTCGAACTCCATCTGATTTTGAGGAACATATTTAGCTGAACCAATGTTTACACACTGTATTTTTGAACCTCCTATCTTAGCTTCTATTTTAAATGCTGTGTTTTGGGACAATTTCAGGTTCTGCAAGTTTAGATCTAAATCCAACGTACCAACTTACATTACATCGCAATATACATAGTTGCAGGCCGACCATAAATGTTATCCACCAGTATTCGCGCTATTATACAAAATTGTAAAATCAAGGAAATACCCAACAAACCCGAATACAGCACGTGTCAAAATAATAAAAAGATATCAATCGGTAGGCACAACAGAGCTACACGTGTAGCAAGAGCATGCTAGAGAACGAATATTGGAAAAACAAATATTTGTATTTTTACTACTACAGAGTGATCAAGTTGACAAACCACATATACTCAAACATCAACATAATTTCTATTTATTATGCAATTTTTTATTCATCAATGCCTTGTTAAAATGTTCTAGATTGACTACGTTAGATTTGATGTCCTGCCTCAAGGCCTCCATCGCTGCTTCTCGACATAGGAATGCTAAATCAGCGCCAGTCATACCTTGTGTTTGTTCGGCAACAACATTCAAATCTACATGGGGATCTAACGGTATGGGATGATCTGCAACACCATCCCCAAATTTAATACATGACTGTAAAATTAATAGACGATCACGAGTTGTAGGGTAGCCTAATTCTATCAAATGGTCAAGTCGACCTGGTCTCATTACAGCAGAATCTATATTTTCTTTTCTATTAGTGCAGCCAACAATAAAGACATTTCTTCTAGACTTGATACCATCCATTTCGTTCAGTAATTGACTCAATGCTCTGGAAGAGGTCCCTCCATCGCCGTCGCCTTGTTCGTCTCTACGTGGTGCGATGGCATCAATTTCATCAAACACAATCACACAGGGTTCTAACTTTCTGGCACGATCGAACAAGTCTCTGATTTGGGACTCTGTTTCACCAGTGTACTTACTGAACAATTCTGTACACTTGATGCTCAAGTAACTCATTCCACCAAGAGAAGCAAGAGATCTAACAAGAGTGGTTTTACCGCAACCTGAGGGACCAAAGAGAAGAATGCCGCAACTTAATGGAAGATTTAATCTTAAAAAGTCATCAGTGCGTTTTAAAGGCCAATACATTAATTCACGACACCGTTGGGAGGCAGATTCATAGCCTGCAAATTTATCAGGATATTTGTGGGATTCATTTTGATCGGCTTCTAATAGTTGAGACGGCTTCACAACGCGTAGAGCATATTCAAAGTCGGACCACTGTGCATCTTTTGGTTGGCCGTTACAACATAAAACTCTCATTTGAGCCAAACGAAACAGTCGTTCAAGATCTCTGCCAACAAAACCAGGTGTAAATGTGTTTATTTTATCAACCAAGTCGATATTCATGTTACATTTATTTATCATGATTTGTATAATGGAAGACCTGCTGTGATGGTTGGGTACAGGTATGTAAAGTTCACGTTCAAGGCGACCTGAGGATCTAAGACGGGAGTCAATGGCGTTGACACTTCTTGTGGCACAAATCAAGGCTGCACGTGTGCATTTGTGGACTTGCTCAAAAAGTGAATGTAGAAGCATGTGAAATGGACTTGACTCTGAGTGATAGTCTTCTCCTAATAGATCCATGTCATCTATCATGACTAGAAAAGGCTCTTCTGGTAATGTGATGTCTTTAATGTGTGTTGAGTTCAATAAAAGTACATTAATGCCAGTGGACATGTATTCCTCTGCTAAAAGTCTATTCAAGATTAGTGGAAGTTTTAAAAGTTTAGGCTTACTTTAGTAACAATGACTTTCCTGTCCCTTCAACACCCCACATTAACATTGTTCTTGGCACCTTAAGACCAGTATCAAAATCATCATTATAGAGAGAATCTAAAAGAACAAGTATTTGTTTAATCTGATCGTCGAGACCTCCTATGGATGATCTGACCTTATTCCACAGTGTCTTGTGATCCTCATCAATGCGTAATTTTTTATTGAAACTATCTGATAAATCTTGGTCCTCCCCAAGCCTAACTGTTATACTTGTGCTGAGGTCAATAAGTACTGGATCATCAATTTCATTTTCTCCTTGTTTGACTTTGGATACTTGAAAGGCGAACTTTTCACCCAAGAAATCAAACGTAATTAGACAACGGTTCATAACAGTTCGGTTTGCGAGTTTTCTTTTAACAGTAGATTCGACCCATGAACCATCTTGTGGAAAAGGTTTTGCAAACAAACACTTCTCTCGTGTTGTTCCAATGTAATTCAAAGTTCTTTCGAGCGTGTTTGGCTTCTTTGCTCCCGAGTCTAATAACGTGATGGTGCAGCTTGTCGCACTCAATGTGGTATTTTGAATAATAGATGTTTGCAATGGAGTTTTCAAGTAATTTGCAATGAATGGACTTAATTTTGACTGCCCATCGCACAGACTCTGCTCTGGTCGTGCTTCAAGCACAATAATCTTGTTATCTTCTGTGTTGACTGTTAACGTTGCGTAGTATTTAACGCCCTTTTTCGGATCGAAGAACGAGGGAGCCAGGTGAATCACATCATCATTGACTTGGTCGGATGTCAAAATTGTGTTAACATTCATTGTAATAGTAAACCAAATATGAAGAACCCAAAGACAAGGTCACTGCCATTAGATATGCGTTCGCCGTATAATTTAGAGGAGGTTCAAGAGTACCTTGTAGTATATTATCAAACAATGTTCGTACCATTATGTGTAATTATATTAGCATGTACTCTTGCAATAGAAAATCCTTATTATTTATTTTTGGGCATTTGTGTGGCCTCGGTCCCACTTTTGTTCTTAACCTACAAAAAACTACCATTCTTATACATTGTACATTTGTTGTCATTGGGTGTATGGATAGCCATAATAACAAGAACAAGAAACCACTATTACCCACCTGAACAATCTTTGCCAAAATCAGTTGCTATCATCCCCAGTAATATGATCTCCAATTATGGATTTACAATACAAATACCTCATGGACACACTCATGAGTCGATAGAGCAGCTTGTTGATTTGGATTATGATCCAATTGATCACTCAAAGCTTGCTTTTGCCTCCATTTCAGGCTACGATTATCCATGTGTTCTGGTCAAGAACCACTACTACATCATTAAACCTGCACATAGATTATTTTGTGATATTGCCAGAGTTGATGTTGAGGATGGAACCTTCACAATGAACATCAATGGCAGAGTAAAGAGTCAAAAAACTTTAGAGCTTTACACTTTTCTGTCTAACGTGATGAATAAATAATAACAATAAATTAAATAAATGTAATAACGATTGCGGTGTAATTAGAGGTGCATTTCTACTTGTTATCCATCAACCGTCCTCGATGGAATCGATAACTGATCAAATAAAAGTAAGTTATTCAGGTTGATTCCATCTTTGTAGTTTGAATCCATATATGGGATCAACCGAAAAATTGGAGGTAATAAATTGAAAGTGTAAATCCTGTTGATGAATTAGAAACAATCAAACATGTTGGTCCAACTCATAGCTGCCTTAGCTTACGTTGGTCTAGTAACAGCAATCTTTAATGGAGTCGAGACAAACATTAATCGGTTCCCCCACAATGTATATATCATGGTCAATCCATTCACGGATAGTTCGTACTCTTGTGGCGGTGGACTGATTTCAGAGAAGTACATACTTACAGCGGGACACTGTTCTTGGGGAAAGACATACAAAGTTGTGCTAGGCAGATCTGACGTCAAGGGAGCAAACGGTACTGAACTTAGAGATATCGTGAAGATGACACGCCCTGCTAATTTTGGAAGATGGGGATTCAACTACAATGACGTCGCTGTGTTCGAGTTAGATACCCCTGTCAAAGAGGTTCCAGGAGTTATTGAATACATGCACATTGGAAACCAAGCACCTCCTGTAGGGACACAAATGAGCATTTCAGGATACGGCCAGCTAGCAGGACCAACACAAACTACAAAATTGCACTCTGGTACCACAAGCGTTGCACCAGACGAAGAGTGTAACTTTTCGACTTATAAGAATGATGTATCGTTTTGCACCAACAATCCTAACCAGAACACTTGCCCAGGAGACTCGGGAATTAGCTTCACTGTTAAGCCAGATGGATACCCAAGATGGATTTCAGTTGGAATAGGAAGCTATGCTCATGGTGGAGCTTGCGGATTGAAAGAACCAGATACTGTTGTCGGTAAAGTAGCCAGCATGATAAAGTTCATCAAGGATACCACCTTGTCAGCACCACCCACTTTTGTAGATTTGGAGTTCCCAAGCGCAACAGAAGTAACTAATAGCTGCCCTGTAGGTTATAATCTACAACAAGGCCGTTGCTATAAGATCTTCTATACTCCATTATCCTTCACTGATGCTAGACAATTCTGTAAAAAGCAAGGAGGTAGCTTGGCGACGATTCCTACATGGTCAGTTAACTCGTGGATTAATTCATATGTACCATCACACTGTACGGAGTTCTGGATTGGAGGATATAGGACATCCAAAACAGCAGCTTTCAAATGGGACGATTCGAGACAGTGGCAATACTCCAACTTTGACGAGGATCAATATAGCGAGAGCGACTTTAACTTTGTTTCTTTCATTCATGGAAGTGAGTTTGGAGTAGTTGGTAAATGGAGGACATTATCAAATCTTTATCTCAAACCATTCCTGTGCCAAGTACCAACATTATAAATTAATAAAGTATTGATTATCTGTAACATCAATTTTCAAAATAATTTCATGAGCCTGACTCTTGTGCACCAAGACGTCAATCTTGTCAACGCTAATTCACCAAAGATCAGTCTTGAATGTTGTCCCGAGGATGTAAAAGCTCCTTCAAAAATTATTCTGATTGATTACTTACTGGACTCTACGTGTGTTACTTTGCTGGGCTGATGTAAAGATTGGACTTGGACAAGAAAATTTCTAATTAGTCATATCGTTCATTCATATCTGAGAGTTATAATAAAAGAAGCATATCATCTTAGAAGAGTGGTTTGAGTTTAAATACCATTTAATTGATTTTGGATTACAATTATTGCTACAACATAACCGACTGAAGAGAGTATGAGGAAGGTGAGGGAAATAACCATCCAAATTATAGCAATCTTTGCATATCTTCTGGCTTTCTCGGAGGGTGAGTTTCTTTTGTTGTGTTAGTCAATGACATTGTGTGTACTTACCTGTACTTGATGGCGCAAATGATAAGTGGTATAAATGACAGGAAACCTAGAAGCAATAACAACAAAGCGTTTTTCTCGTCTTGTTCGTGATTGTCATATCCCACACTTTGGTAGACGACAGAATGGTTTCCTGGTTGTGGTTGTGCATATCCAGTTTGGTAGACGACAGGTTGAGGGCCTGACTGTGCGTATCCTGTGTTGTAGGTTTCTGGAACGTATTGTGCCTGTGGGATTTGTGACATAATTTAAATCGAACATTAAAATTGCCGTCTCCGTATTCACTCCGGTCAACAGTCCCGTGATATTACTTGATTTAGAATGGGTTAGTTAGAGAGGTCTGTTTCCTTTGATCAGTCATTCCATTTCTTATATGATGTCTTTGTGAGCTCAACAATCTTTGACACTTACGATGCTGATATGGATGAAATAATATTACGGAAAATTGAGTGCTATGTAATTCTTTCCAGGTAAGCTGGATTGACCCAACGATTATTAAGAGCACGAGGACATTCTTTTTCTCCAATATGAGAGAATCCTTCTTTGAAGAAGATTCGATGTCACATATCCATTCTGCAATTGTTGCTCCAGCTGAGAACACTTTAATTACATTGTATGTCCCTTCACCATACAACTCCGGTGCTATGTATCATCCTCTGGGAAGATTATAAACTATCTAATCATCTTAATTAAAAGTCACACAGTGAGTAATTCATTTTATGTTGTTACAAACTTCTATTTACTCTGCAGCTCTTTGAATCTAGGACTATTCACAGCTCCATTTGAATACTATACAAATGTACATACTTAATTTCCTGTCAGAAAAGTACTGCTCTTAGGATTAAATAAGAAGCCATGTTCAGTGTGACTTCTTTCAGGATAAAATGAATTATCCATGCTCTTCGATAGTACAGTTTGGGACCGCTTTAATGGTATGTTTGGGTTTCTTCGCTCAAGCTTCTTCGGTGATGTTCTTCTTGTTTGTTTGCTCCAGTCGATATTAGGTGTATGAGTACTCCTATCAACTGCGCTATAATTTACATCGTAATGACCTGTTGGAGGATTATCAACCAAGTAACCATTACCGTCCAAAAAGTAGTTATGATACCGCGTATCTCTGTCTACTACTTTGAAAACGAAAGATGAAGACAGTTGATTTGTTTTGTTTTGAACTCGCATTAGTTCTTCTTCAATTTCCTTTAGTTCAGCATCAATGTCTGTTTCATTTTCTTTGCTGACCAGCTCATCGGTAGTAGGTTGTGTATTTTGTGCACTGCTATTATTTTGTATAGTATCACTTTGCGATGTTATATATTTCATTTTGTTTTGAATCTTTTGAGGGCTTAATACTCTGAGAACATAGGGATTTGCATAAAAAGATTTGATGCGAGGGTCAACTTCTGGTGTCGGTTCTTTCTTGTCTAAATAAGAGAAGTAATTTCTGTGTCCAGTAGTCATTCCATCGCACATCCTTCCAGTTTGACTCAAACATCTAGGAGCGGACCGCACAACCTCGGCTATTTTTCTTTCTGTTAGTTTTTTTTCTGTCTTCTTTAAATTCGGCGAGGACCCACTAGTAAACTTCATGCTCGTCAAGTTTATTGTCTCATTCATGTTTCTGTAGTTATTACGTTGTAATGTAATTGCGGATTATTAGAGAATTAATCGAACCTATTTTATTAAATACTTCATATAAGTGTTCAAGCTACAAGTACTAAGTGCATGTAATGGCATAGCTTAAATTTTTTGTTGATGTGTCGTCAAGGCCCAAACAGTTCCTCCATTTCCAATTTAAATTTGTAAAGTTGCTTCAAACAAAATCTAGATTTAACACGGAATGAAGCACAAAGCAGCCAAAAAGTCACAAAAACCTGTTGATAAAATCGTTCCAAAAAAAATCGATAAGAAGAGCGCTCAGAAGAAACATATAAAAAAACCACAAATTGATGTTAAGAACAACACGGACGAAAAAGAGGAACAAGAACAAAATGTTGAAACAGAAACTGTAGAACAAGGGGTAGAAGTTGTCACTCCAATACAGTTCGTTCGCATCAAATCGGGAGACAATAAATTAACGGAGAAATTAGAAAAGCAACTCAAACAATATTTCCAAAAGACTGCTGCAAAAAAGGACGATAAAATGAATGAAGACTCATCTGATTCAGATAGCGACGATGACGAAGCTGACGTGGATTCAGAATTATTAAAAACACTTTCACATTACACCATCGCGCTTGGAACAGTCTCCTCATTTGATGCTACCCCTCATTCAAATAGCTTCATGAGGTACGTGTA
Source organism: Acrasis kona (assembly GCA_026419775.2). NCBI lineage: Eukaryota > Heterolobosea > Eutetramitea > Acrasida > Acrasidae > Acrasis > Acrasis kona. Next base: position 106,005 of record JAOPGA020000467.1, read on the forward strand.
CTACAAACGCTACAAAGGAATCATACCCACACAAACATCAAACAAGAAGGACTCAGAAGTACAAGAGCTTTTAAAGAAGAGATCAAGAGAAACAACAATTCAAGCATTCAACCTCCCTCCTGGCGCCACCAACAAATCAATTTCTTCACTTTTCGAATATTTTGGAAAGGTAGATCTTGTACAAAAGAACGTAACCGGAACAGATTGTCACCTACTGAGCGACCCATTCAAACCTCCCGTGCAATCATCAGCAGAGGACTCTGCCACTTCATGCTTCATTGTATTCAACCAAGTTGACTCGCTTATGAAGTCACTCATGGCACCCGATCTCATTTCACAAGGACGGTCCAAACCCAACCACACAATTACCGTTTACAACAAGGAGAAGAATGCAGTCAAACATTACTTTAACATTCACAAACAAACGCTCGATGCGCTTCAAGATGTTTCTGCACATCAACAACGATTGAACAAACTCATCAAGCAATACGATCAAACAAGAAAGAGGGACGAAGAATTGTTGGAAGCATTACGTAACAGAGAAGATGATGAGGGTTGGACCACAGTGATTGGAACAAAGGGAAGAAAGTTCAATGCGCCACTAACAGAAGCAGACATTATCAAGAAGAGAGAGGAAACGGTGAGAAAAGTACCAACCCATGTCAGGTTGGATTCTGTCATTCCATTCTATAAATTCCAAAGCATTGCCAAGAAGAAGAAGGCAGTGGAGGAGCTTAGAGAGAGATTTGAGGAGGATAAGAAGGTAATTGATGAAATGAAGAAAAGCAACAAGTTCTCAACCATCACGAGCCAATAAAAATAATTTTTGTAATAATTTATTTTTAGAACATTTTTTGTACACTGTCAACGTCGACACCGCATATGGGACACGTATGATGTTTTCTATACCAACTTATCATGTGATCAAGATGTCCTCCATGTCCACACTTTTGACACCAAAAGAATACACCTTGTACTGGTAGACGACATATTGCACACTTGGCCGTCTGCGTGGAACATTTTTCACACGTTGTTGGAGATGCATGTTTAAAACTATTTTCTTCCGCCGATGCAGAGTTTCTAGTATTTATAGTAGTTCCGCACTTTCCACAACAAGTACGGATACTAGTGCTCTGTTTGTTTAAACTTCTAATCTTTTGTATTTGACAATTCTCAATCACTTCATTCATGCATGTAAAAAGTTTGAATTTAGATAGCAGTTCAATATAGCATTTAAACCAGTCCTTGACCCGATCCTCATCCACACCTTTACTTCCAGCTATAGATATTATACCAACACAGGTTTGAACGTCGCCAAGCTCAGCATAATAATCCAAACTGTCCTGTATCATCTCTTCAAAAAAGTGATCGTCCAAATGATCTTGTTCTGCATCTTCGTCATCTAATATTATCATGACTGGTGGTGGTGGCATATTGTCATCTGTGCCGTCTGACTTCTTCTTATTGGTTGGTGAATTAAGCGGTTGCAACTTTCCATCATCTCTTCTTGGTGCGTGATGGTGTCCGTTGACTGTTGGGCTCGGAACAATATAATGATGGGACGGAGAAAAGGAGTGTAAAATTAAAGACGGAGTTAAATTTCCTAAAGTAGGTGAATAGGCACCCTCTCCGGTGGGACTTGTTGGCATTGTAAAAACTTGATCAGGATAAGAACTTCCGCTGCTTGCTACTTGTATGTCGTCTTCGTATGATTTTTGGTCGTCGAACACATTGTCTTCGTAACTTGATAAGAAGACATCCTCATCGTCTGGAATTCTGTGCACTTCATCTTCTTGTGGCAGCGGTAATGTGTTTATTTTGGAGACTACCTCTGATGGAGGATTGGGAGGTGTGAGGACGTGACCTAAGAGCGACCACATTCTGGCTAAATCTTTGGTCCCTCTAATATCTGCAACCTTCATATTGTGGGCACAAAGAGCGACAGGTGTTCCTCCAAAAAATTTGTAATTTTTCGCAAAGTAAACAAAATCTTCACTGTAAGAATGAACCTGTAAAAGTTACATAATCATGTCTCGTGTTAGCATTACTGTATTTGAAGCAATTTTGACGACTCCATTAATTGGTGTTTCCACAAAGTTGAATTTTGTTGATTGTTGACTTTTAACAGGGCTGCTTAAAAGTGATTTTTGTTGGGCTTTGTTTCTTTCTTGTTGGTTTCTGTTGATTTTAATAAACGATTGTATAGAATTCTTTCATTACCTGTCAATGTCCTCGCTGACAAACGCAAGTTCACTACATGGATTAAATGATACTGCTGTGACTGGCATTTTCTGTTTTGGATACTTTGCGTTACTTATGGGTTGCGACATCAATTTACCGTCCTTTCCACAAGTTACCAAAATATCAGGAGAATTCTGAAATACTGTCAAAACAAACCTCTTCTAGAAGCTTACCTTGTGCCAAAGCATACCAGTTACAATATTTACATGTCCCTCAAACGTGAGCAGAGGCACGTAAGGAGAAGTCAAATCCCTACATGTCAATTGTATAATAAAAGTACAATCACTCACCATAAGTGTACATTGTGGTCCATGATATTAGCGCAACTCACCAAATGATTTGGATTCTCAGGTCTAAAAAGTAGTTGAGTTACACTTGCGATTGTTTGGACCTGATTAACTGGTCGCGATACGGTATTCATGTCCCAAAGTTTAATGACTCTATCACGGCCACCTGTAGCTATGTGGTTCTTAGACATGGGATGCCAATCTACAGTCAAAATAAGACCGTTGTGAGCAGGGAAGATTCTCTTGCACCTGGACTCTTGACGAATGTCCCATATTTGTACATCTCCAGTCTCTACTCCCGCACTGAAGACAGTGTTGTAATGAGGTGAAAATTTAACCGATCTAACTTCTGAGTTACAGGCAAAAGTCTTTGCGCATTGAGGTTGACGAATGTCCTTTTAGGGTTAGACGTAGAAACAATCGTTAATCTACCCAAAGTTTAATAGTTCCGTCTTGAGAACCACTTAGAAGTATCGCGTCGTCTTTGGGTGACCAATCAATTGAATTCACCGTTCTAGTGTGCTGGTCATATTGCTTCTCTAACTTTCCGCTACTTCTACTATTAATGTTCCAAATCACAACTTTGCCATTTGTAGGGGCAGTTGCTATCAAGTGTGCGCAATCTAAATGTTATAATGAAACGAAACATTGTGGACTAACCATATTTGGGATGCCACTTCAAGTCCACAACACCATAATTCATGTTCTTCTTTCTAAAATTTATCTGTACAGAAAACCCTTCTTCTCCAAGCTTAAATATCTTATATACCTTCCTCCCACCGGCAGCAATTGAAGTACCATCTGGTGAGGACGAAACTGCATTTAAACTATTCCCTGCCTGTATGGTGCTTATAAGACCGACGTCTGTACGTATGTTGGTAACCGAGTTTTCCACTACTGTGTTCCCATGGTCGCCTCTATCGTTCGTTAAATCAATACCATTCATTTGCGAAAATCTCCGTTTTATTCCCCTTGCGGCAAATCAGAGCAACAACCACAGCTTCATAATAACGTTTGTTAAGCGAACGAGGACAGTGGATTCAATGTATCCTAATTACTGACGAAAGATTTTTTATTATTGTGATTAACTGTGGAGTCCAGAATTTCACAAATTCAACTTAATCATCTGATCTCTGATATGTCAATGATTTCTGCTTCCTGTTGACACGTTAAACTATCGTGCCAAATGGTCCACCAAGTGCTTATGTTCTTTGCTTCATATTCGATGTTTATAAGTTACAGGCACTCTGTACAACAAGTTAGATAGTTATAAATTAAAGTCAAGTTGTTTAGTTTACTTTATTTATTGTTTACAATTTAGATACATGAGCATTACGAGGAACTCCCAAATCAATCATTTTACCGAAGGCTGCTGCAAAGTCCTTGAAAAATAGGTCCTTGTCCTTGGCATACTCATGGGCAACTTTAGAGAATTCTGGGTCCCAAAGAACAGCCATATCAGAGGGTAACATCATTAACTCATCATCTGGGTCAACGTATTGTAGTGGACCGTCCCATTTCTTAGGTTGCCAGTCGACAGTTGTCAAAAGTTTGAAGTATTGGTTGGTGAACCGAGTGGGTGTGTATGTCCAGGGACCAGTGTATCCACTTCTCTCAACGTGACACCTACCTATGGTGTGTGCCCCTAGTAGTGCTACAATTTCGCGGTCATTGAAACCCATGCGATAGAAGATTTGACGGACATGGTCTTGTCCTTTTGATGCATCAGGCAAACGACCATTTGGAGGTATATCATCAGTCGTTTTAATGTTCGAGTCTCTATCTGTGCGTCCTGGTATCCATGGGATTTGTGGTCCACCCATAGACTCAATTGCTACACAACCACCAAGTGTCCACAGATCAGCATATGTAATCCAAGGATGTTTCTCTTTGATGGGTTGCAAGAAGTCTCTTGCTTTATCTAATCCAGCGTTTGCTCCGTCATTAGACTCCGGATGGAATCTCATTGTAGCACCATTGGATCCTCCTGTCTTGGACATACCGTCATATGTACCTGACGAGTGCCATGCTAGTCTTACTAATAGGGGTGCGATTGAGTCATCATCATATCCTGGTCTTCCTAGAATACCTTTGATGTCTTCTTTAACTGGTGTGTATTTCTCCATGTTGTTTAGTTATTCACAATGTCAATTGCGGACTCGAAGTTGGAAAATTAAAACCGGAGTATTTGGGTATTAACCGTCGAGGACAAGGATTTTTAACTGCGGATGAAAGGTTTAAAAATAACTATCAGACATTGCACTATCCAGAGCGATAAGCTTGTTCGTGTGTCTACACAGGTCATAACAATTTTTTTGTTCATGTACCGGAAAATTAAACTAAGCATTACAAAATCTTGATTTGTTTGACTTCAAGTCGATTCATACAATATGAACTTGCATTCTTTTGATTTTGATATTTTTACAACCAAGAAGTCTGGTCTTTTTTGGATCTGCAGCAGCTTGTAATTGAAGCAAATTCACACAGATGCCAACATCAACGATGATCTTGCTTTGGTTAGCATTTGTTCTAGTAGTTGCCAATACTCAGGCACCGACAAAATGTTATGGTATCATGTTTGACGCAGGTTCATCTGGAACAAGGATATATGTTTATAATTGGCCATGCAGAACCAAAACTTCTACTCCAAAAGTTTATGTGGCAGATGACGCACCAAACTTTCAAGTTCGCCCAGGTATCTCTTCCTTCGCATCGAATACATCAGGAGTCGGGCCCTCTATGGACAAACTCCTAGAATTCGCTTCCACCATTGTTCCTGCAAACCAAAAATCATTCACACCAATATTCTTGAGGGCTACAGCTGGCATGCGTCTGCTCACCATCGAACAACAAACGGACATTTTGAACGCCATTCGTACATACTTTAGGAATAGTGGATATCGCTTCGACAGCGACAGTTGGGCCAGAGTAATTACGGGAGATGAAGAGGGAGCATTTGGATGGGTAGCAGTAAACTATTTATACAACAACATTGATTTGAAAACACCACCAAGTGCCACAAATACCGTGCTCGACTGCGGAGGTGCATCAGTTCAATTAACATTTTCTCAACCAGCAAAAACCGATCCAAACAACTTTTATGACGTTGCTTTTCAGGACATTAGAAGCTACACTCTCTACACGCACTCTTATCTAGGATACGGTAACGATCAAGCAAGAAAAGGTGTCGCCAAGTTGTTCGATACAAGCACAGGCACTATAGTTTCTCCATGCTTTAATACAGGTTTCAACAACACCAACGTACTACCTGATGAACTCAAGGGCGTGAGAGTGGTTGGAAGTGGCAACTACACTCAATGCAGACAACTCATCAGGGAGTACATGAGGTTGAACGACAGTTGTACTTTGTGTTCCATTCAAGGCAACTACCAACCCGCAATTCCCTCAACATCTGTGATCAACGGTCTCAATGCCTATGTGTTCTTGGCAGACACATTAAAAGTAGGTGAATATTATACACTAGACAAGTTAGGAGCAGTCTCAGACCATTTTTGTAATTTGACCTGGACTGATGCACAAGCATCTTTTAAGAGCGACTTTTTATCTACTACGTGCTTCCAAGCATCACTTTTGGTGGAGATGACTATGAATGGATTCAAGGTTGCACCTTCTAGCGTCATCACGGCCAGAAGGTTTATAGGGAATTCAAGTGTTGCGTGGACGTTGGGTGCTATATTGTATGATATATCTACTAGCAATTGCAAAGAAGGTACTGAACTATGCTTCGGTAGCAATATCGATAATTGGTATCCTGTCGTATACGTTGTGCCTATCGTGGTAGTCGTGTTCATCGTTGTAAGTTTGGTTGTGATAATATCTATTGTATTGTATGTAAGAAGAAAGAAGAGATTACAAGCAGCCAGCTACACAGAACAAGTAGACATGAATTATCATGTCATGAAATAAATAACTTTTTGAGGTTCATGCTTGGTTGTTCAATTGTAAACTTTGTTCATATCCCCAGTTAACTTATTATCAAGAGGATGTAACAAAGTGCCTTCATTATAAGTACTTTTCTTATCGAAACGTTCGGAAATGTCCTAAAAATTTCTAATTCTAAATATTTTTAACGATATTTTGATACGGTAATAATAGGCGCCAAATTGTTGTCACGAACGCAACAGTATTAAATATGGTCTCGCCTGAGCCGTCTCAAGTGAGCGTGTCTAATACTAGAAACAAGCGTGTGTCACAATCAGTCCAGATACTCAAAGAAGCTGAAAATCCATTTGGTGTGGAAAAAACAAAAGTGTGCAAAGACAGATTGCAGGACGTAACAAGTCAGATTCGAAAAGTAGAAAAGGCTATACATATATCTGAACAAAAAGAAATCGATTTGAAAAAAGAGAAGAATGTACGAATTGATCAGGAAAAGTTACACATGAGAAAGTACAACTCAGAACTAGAAAAGTTGGGGGAATTAATAATAACTTTGAAGATGGATTTGGATCAGACCATGAACACTGTAGTGGTGGGTATAAATCATCTATATTGAACGACTAATATGTTAGACTGAAACAAACACTTACAAAGATGTTCAATCCCAGCACGATAACAAAAGGCAACAACTCAAAAAAGATCATGAAAATTTGACGAAAAAATACAACAAGGAACAGGAACAATCTGAAACTGTTAGACTCGAGTTCAAAACATTTTCAGAGGACTTGCTTAAAAAAATAGAGATTCTAATGTCAAAGGAGGAAGAAAAAGAGCAGTATTTGGACAGATTGAAGTCTGATGTAAAAAGGCTAAAAGAGGAAGAGGCCACTGCTTTGGAAAAGCTTCAAAGTTCTGAGAGAGATTTTGAAGATTCTACAGCTGGTCACATTAAGAGATTAAAAATGCAAGAAACTGAAATTGAGTTGAAATTAGGTCGATTTAGAGAAAAATACCCCCTTGAAGTTGAGCTTGTTGAAAAAGAGGAAGAATATCGGATAAAAAGTGATCAATTCTCTATTGAAAAAAAGAAGATAATTTCGGATAGAAGAGAGGCCCATCAGTATAAAGAATCTTTGGGGAAAGAGCTACAGCTACGGGAGAACGAGAACGAACAGCTTCGAAGTGAGTTTGCCACTTATCGATCGAGTCAAGAGGACGAAATAAAGGAATTGAAGCGGCAAGAAGAGGTTCTCAAGCGCTTTGTTACTCTCCACGAAAAAGAAACTAGCCAAGAGGAATTACTAAAGACGTTGTACAAGTCTTTAGATAAGGAAAGAGATCGAGAACAAACGCGGTTTAGGTTGTGTGTAATTGAGAACGATGTTATTGCTAATAGAATTGTTAACTTGGAGTCAGAATTTATACGAGAATTTACCGAGCTATGTAAAGGCTCACTAGTTGACTGCTTTCAAAATTATTCAAACCTCCACAATGAGTACATGAGCAGTCCAGTTGATACTGGGACCACTAATATAAATAATAATTCTGACCTTGATGAACTCAAAATACTACGGTCGCAAATATCTGATTCAACCGATGATATTCATTATGTAAACTTCAAATTCGCAAAGATTATGCACAATAACGCTGAAGTGTCCGACCAAGAATACAATGAATTTTTCGATTTCTTAAGGGGTCTTTTTGTATCGAACGAATCTATTGAAACCAAAAATAGGATAATATGCATACAAGAGGATATTATGAAAAATATACCAGAACAAGAATTTGACGACAATGAATTAATTGTTGAATTGGTACAAGCCAAGACGAACTTAACTCAGGTCCTTGAACACCTCAACGGATTAGAATTCGACATGATTGTTAAAAAATACTTGCTAAACCAACATCTTCAACAATCCCAAAATAAAAACCTGCTAATCAGCCAGCAGGCAGATCAGCTCATGCAGGAGAAGGTACAAATTCTATCGCAATTTGAGTCTGAATGGAGTGCCTCAGAGAAGAGTCAACAAATACAAAGCATCAAAGACCAACACCTTCCCGATCTCTACCAATCCATCCAATCCAAAGAAGAAGCCCTCAAATCAAGCATGACCACCGAGAGACAACGATTCCTACAATTCTCCCAACAAGTGAGCGACCATGAAGAAAAGCTAAACAAAGCATCTACAGATAAGAAAAACATTCAGGTACGGTGGGATGAACTCATCAAGCAGGAAAAGTTGAACGAAAATCTCTACATTACGGACAGGACCCGAATAGAATCAGCACTTGCCGAAAAACTAAGTGGAAGCGACGAAAGTGCTTTACGAAGGGCCAGCGAGAGATTAGCAAGCTTCAAGATCATGTTTGAAAAAAGCAACAAGTGCGCCGTCGAAATTGAAACGCTCAAATCACAATTACCAGACGCCACAACAGTAGATCAAGACTTGCACCTCACCAATCAGACCCAGTCACACATTAAATCCATACAACAAGAACTATCGTCCATTCAAACGCACATTAAACAAAACGCTCACGAGCAGTCAATCATTCGCAGTCAACGAATCAACCTACAAGATCAATTGGACAATGCAATCATGGAAGACAAACAAAGTCAACACATTTCACACACCGAACTACAAGGTTACAAATCAAAGATCAATCACTTGGATACATGTATGCATCAAAATGATCAAGTAGAAAGAACGACATGTCACGAATTAGAAAGAATCATCGATCCATTACAAAAACTAATTCAGAGCAAGAAGGCAGAGCTGGAACGTTTGAGAGAACAATACAAAAAGACAGAATCCATTGTAAAACAAATCAAGTTGACCATCGACAATGTGGAATCAGGTTACGTTGCCAACCTATCACTCATGAGAGGTCAACGACAACATTTGAAGCATCGATTGGATTTGAAACAAAAGGCATTGGAGAACATTAGAAAAGTGACGGAGAATCCAATCAAGAGCACGGAGTTAGCACATGCAGAGATTAGAAACAATCAACAAATTTTAAATCAAGCCCATCAGCAACAACAAATCAACAATGGCGCCAATCATCATTCACAACCATCAACATCATCATCTGCCGTAGAGGGCAGCAGTTACTTTAAAATGCACATCAAGAAAGTACCCGATGCTAATGGAATGGACGACGATAGTTTAGATTATTTAGGATACGATCAAGAATTATTCAATGCATTATTGTTGAGCGATAGTCAAGAAGCAACGACCACGACGAGACCAAAATCATCATCACAACCAGTCATCACGTTGGAAGAATTGGAAGAATTATTACCGGAGGGAGATGAGGTCCTGATTGCATTCAAAAAGAAACAAGAATCAAGAAATGCCACCAAATCAAAATCGTCCATTGCCAAAAAACATTCCACAACCAGCAATCAACAATCAGTAAAATTATTCGGACCACAAACGAGAGGAATATCCGCTCATGATGCAAATCGAATCATTTCCAAAATCAAACAAATGTGTCAGGGCACCTTGCTACACAAGAGAAGAGAAAATACAAAACAATCATCCACCACCACGCTGGCTAGCGCTTGTACCAACAACAAGGAGAATCCAGATCAGCAATACAAGGTTACTTTGAAGAACCAATTCATGGTGAGGCACGTGTCGCTGTCGCAAGAATTTACTAGATTACAAATAAGAGATAACAAGAGAAAAGTGGCGGAGAGTTTCATCAAATTGGAACACATTACAAAAATCGTTCCGATCGCTCAACAAGAAATTGTTGCGAGCGTTGGAACTGGAGTGGAGTGTTATGGATTCTATTTGATTACTCAAAATAAAAAGTATGAGTTTGTTACGTTTGAGAAGAGCGATTTCGAGTGTTGGATGGAGGGATTGAATTTGTTGATCGAAAATCGAAATCATTTATTTTCTTTAAAGTATAATATGAGGGATCATTTGACCAGTGTATTCGAAGTGTAATAAATAGTTTATTCTTTTACATTTGATTTGTTGATATGGCCTCCATGAAGAGTGGATTCTCGTATACGTGTCTCAACATGTCGAGTAGTGAACTTTGTTCTTGTTGGGCATAGTGTTGTAATTGTTCTTCTATTAATAGAGTGATGAACTTGACTTGGTTGTCTATGCATGCTTCCTGTGTGGAGTGAATGGATTTGTGTGCTTGTGTACTTACGTATAAATCTTGATATAAGGGTAGAACATCTCTGGCAAATGCTGCGAATTGAGGTCCTTGTTTTCTTCTACTTTGTACGATTAAAAAACAGTTTTCATTCTTTTTTCTTGCAGCGTTCACGTAATTGTCTACATCATCGTCCATGTCCACGTTGGAGTGGGTCCAAGATACTAACGTATCGAGCGCTTCCTTTGCCTCTTGATTTCTCTTTTGAATTAAAAGTACTATCAAGTGCACAATGCAAGTATAAACGAAGTGTTGTTGTAAAAGGGATTCGGTGGCGTTGTGAAAGTTTAGTTGTGTGCTCACAAATGTGTTGGATTGGGTCTGTATTTGATCGAGTTGCTGCTGTATTGTCTGTATTAGAGTATCTGTTGTCTTTGTGACCAGTTCAAAATCCTCTAACATTGTGTCAGGAAGTACGAGTGAACCAACTTACTCGTGAGAATGTAGCAATGAATTGCTTGTTTTAGTGAATTGACCTGCGTGCTCATCAATTGATTAGAGTACCTTGTGGCAGTGCTTTGGTTTTGAGATCCAAGAGACAATCTTAGACTCGGCTCGGTAGAGTTTGGAATGGGTTTGGTTGGGTGCGATGATGCAAAGTGGAAGCTCTTCATAAAATAATCACCAGCAACTTCGTAACGCTTTAAAATTTCGAGCGTGCTACCAAGTTCATAATACAGCGTGCTGCACATACTAAACTCGTTCTGCTGCTCGTACACATTTGCTGCTTGAACGAAAGCATCAAGAGCTTCACAAACAAATTCTTCAGCATCAAAGTATTGTGTTTCGTGTTCATCCTGAAGGGCACTTTGAGCAAATATCCTTCCTAAAAAGTAAAATTGAGTAGTCTTTAAGTAGTACCTGCATGCACGAAAAAGTAAGCACTCTTGAGGGGAGTTTTATTTGATATTTCGCAACTTCATAGTAATTCATCATAAAATTCTATCATCCATACCTGGCTGCTGATAGCATAGAAAGTGCTGTGTAGTGCTTTTGTCCAGTTCGTTGTAAATCGATAGCGAGACTTGAAAATTGATCTGATATTGTGTTGAAGGGTATTTTTCTGAACATGCGTCTGGAATGTTATTACTAGTAGATTAAAAACTTACTTTTTTAGTCTTTCGGATATTTTATGATACTCCTCCATCACGTTGAGCTTGCTCTCATAGCTCATCCTCTCCTTTACAACCTTTGTAAGATGGACAAAAAGAGTGAAGAAAGTGTTGAAGATGGTTCACGTGAACAGAGAAATAAGAATTTTGAAAATACCGCACGTCTATTAGGTCCCTTACATTCAATTTCCTCCCACTATTATTTTCTACAAAAGAACTGCAGAGGGGAACTGGATCGGCTTTTTGATTATGCAACCTCGTCGAATCAAGCAGAAGGCAAGTCCAATGTCATGTTGAAATCACTTGCTTTGGCTCTAGAAATATGCGCTGTGGGTAGATCTGGTGTATGTCTCCCAGAGCAAGAAAAAGCAAGGAATTGCTTAAGAGAACAAAAAGAGGTGCTGGCCTGTGAATCGCTTGTAGATGATAGTTACAAGTGTTACAGATCAGCCCTTAGCACTGCTCTAAATTACGATCGAGTGTTCATGAGTCGAGTGAAAGAGGCAAGGAAGAGATGTGCGGAACCTTTTGCAAAATTAAATCTGGCCCAAAGGTACGTAAAAGTTAGGTCCTTGCAGGGAGGCAGTGTCGATGCGGAAGAAGTAAAAAAAGCCACATTTGATTTGAAAAAGGATTATGATGACTGCATACTTGATGTATTCTGTTCCTCATTACTCGCCAAGAGGGACAAAGCTTGTTCTGAATCCTCCGTATCAAAAGAATGTGTTAATTTGTCCTCTCAACTCGAACATTGCAAAGTGGCAAGCAAGCATGCAATATCATCAGTTGCTTGGGTAAACAGCAAAACAAAAGAACCATTCAAATAGGGTGGATGCACAATGTTTAACAATGGACAAAACAAACAACAATTTGATAAATAATAACAATTTTTAAATGTTTGACCATCTAGATCCAGTTTTCTTTTCCTCTGTTTTTGGCTTTTCGTCACGTTTTGGACCATCATTGAAACTTCTGCGAGGGCCAGAATCTTCAAAGCGACCTCCTCTTGGGCCATCATCAAATCTACCTCTTGGTGCATCGCCACCACGTCCATCATCGAATCTACCCCTTGGTGCATCACCACCACGTCCATCATCAAATCTACCCCTTGGTGCATCGCGTGGAGCGTCACGACTGCCAAAGTCACGACGAGGACCATCATCAAATCTGCCCCTTGGTGCATCACTACGTGGTCCATCATCAAAACGACCTCTTGGTGCATCGCCACGTGGTCCATCATTAAATCTACGTGGTCCATCATCGAATCTACCCCTTGGTGCATCACTGCGTGGTCCATCGTCGAATCTTCTTGGTGGAGCGTCGTCAAATCTACCTCTTGGTGGAGCGTCGTCGAATCTTCTTGGTGCAGGCGAACTGGTGGTTGTGCTTGGCGCCTCCACACGTCTGGGTTGCGATGTTGGAGCAGCTTCTTCTCTCTTTGGTGGTTCTCTCACCGTGCTAGTGATATCTCCCCATCTGCTCTTTGGTTGATTGCTTTCGGCCTTGCGCAACTGCTCCTCGCGTTGTTCCCTCTCTCTCGCCAATCTCTCCTCCACAATTCTTCTCTTGTTCTCCTGTTCCTTCTCTTCAATCTCGCGCATCTTCTTTTCTTGTTGATCGGTGATGCGTTGTTGGCGCAATCTTCTCTCTTCTTCTTCCTTATCTCTCTTGCGCTTCTCCTCTTCCAATTCTCTCTTCTTTTGTTCCTCTGCTTCTCTCTTGACCCTAGCAGCCTCCGCCTTCTTGTTCTCAATCTCTTCTTGTTCCTTCTTGATTTGATTCAACCTGGCGACGATCAGTTCGCGCTTGTGAAGCCATGCTTGTTTGGCGACCTTCCTGCGCTCGTCCTGCTCTTGTTTGAGCACTTGTGCCTTTTCTCTTCTCTCGTGTGCAATTTCATTTTCGATGAATGCCTTTCTGTCCTTGAACATGTGAGATAATTGAGCTCTCATCTTGATGTGATTTTCGTGTTTTTGTTTTAATTGATCTTGTTGTAATTTGTGTTGAGATTCGTGACGTTCCTTGTCTGTTGTTTTTTGTGTTTCGTAGTACTTCTTGACGAGCGGTATTTCCTCCGTTCTCTTGGCGCGCTCCAATACGTCCAGGTTGGTTAATTTCTGTAACAACTTCTTTTCCTTCTCCAATTTGGCCTTGTTGAGCTCCTTGACGCGATCGTCGAGTGCCTTCTTGACCTCTTCCTCCTTGACCACCTTCATGCTGTCTTGAGTGACGCCGCCAATCACTCCGTGAGATGATAGGGATGTATCTTGACGAACGCTGTCCAGAATCTTCTTGTGATGGGCAGCCTTGGCTTCCTCCTCTGCACGTCTCTGTGCTGCCAATTCTCTGTCCTTGGCTTCCTTCTCCGTCAATCGCTTCTCTTCCTCTTCCTTCTTGCGCTTCTCTTCTTCTTCTTGCTTGCGCAACAGTTCGAGTTCCTTCTTCTTGTTTTCTGCTTCCCATTGCTTCTTCTTCTCGATCAATTCTCTGCGAGATGCTAGCATGGCGTGCTGTGCGGCAACGTCTTGTGCGCTTGGTGCCGATTTCAATAGCACTGGACCTGCTGGTGCCACTGCGCTGGTGTTGACTGGGTTGATGAGCAGGTTGGCAACGTATAGCCTCTTGCTCAACAGAGTGAGCTGTCCTCTCACCGTGTCGACGTCCAATAGGCTTGCATTCTTGTTGTTTCCGAACGTGATGCAGTCGTTTTGGTGATCGATGGTCATGAGCACTCTACGTTGTTGTACCGCCTGTACAATGGCGCGTTCGATTTCTGGTAGCGAAATGAAGGATGCCAATTTCACGACCTTGCTCAATCGAATGGATTGATAAATGCTGCTGAGTTGGGTCAATAATTTGCTCAACGTGGCCTGCTTTAATGCATGGTTGTAGATTTTTAATTTGGGATGATTTTCGGTAAATGTTAAAATGTTTGCGACGCGTTCGTGTAGGTGCAATGGATCCAAATCGACTTCTAATATTTGATACAAATCCTTGAGCTCTGCATGTGCTTGGGATGTGACTTGTTTGTTGACCACTTGTCTCAACAGTTGCTTCTTGTCTGGCAGCGTTGCCAGATCCAACAAATTGGCCAATCGTTGTTGCTTCTCCACATCGCCAAAATGAACGTCCACGATGTCTTCGTTGTGGGTGGTGCGCTGTGTTGGAATGGATAAACTGGATAGCAACAAGCTGGATGCGACCACCTTTAGATCCAAATGTTCAAAATCTTCATTCTTCTTGACGTTGACTCCCGCTTGTTGTTGCGCCAATAACAAGTTGAATAATTTGTACAACGCATACGAGTGCAGAATGTAATTTTCGCTGTTCCAATAAATCTTTGTCAGGTGCTCGTAGTAAAAGATGATTTGTTGTGGTTTGACTTGATCCTTGCTCAACGCCAACAATCTGTGAATGTCTTCGATGGAGCGATAGGCCTCCTGCCATAACTCCAAGTGAGATGCGGTGCTGAGTTGTTTGAACCTGGTGTCCAGGTAATATTGTAAAGTCTCCGGAGAGCTCAAAGTGATTTTATGGAATGGTGATGTGGTCGCCGTGGTCGCGTAACGTTGGACGTTGGTCAGGTGATTCCTCAAAATGTCGCTCAAATTCTTGAACTCTCTCTTACGTTTGTATCGCTTGCAAAACTTGAAGGCGCGCTGACATGCATCGTGGTATCTGCTTTCTAGTGCTGCATAGCTCTTGAGCACGTCTAGAACGTTTCTGTACGTCTCCCATAAAAACTTCAACCAAGGAGTGACGATCTCTCTGTCACTTCGGTCCTTGATCTCCTCTCCACTTATTTCGCTCATCAAGAATGACTCCGAAACTTCATCTTCCAAATCATTTTCCAAATCAAGCGAAACGTTTTTTGCTTCATTTTGAGCCTTTTGGGCGCGTTTTTCCGACAGATCAAGGAATAGATCCAAAACGTCATCCAAAGAATTTGTGTTTGTGGTGCCGCAAAGCGTTCTGTATTGAATGATGGCTAATTTTGCATCTTGTCCTCTTCTAAGCTCAACGCAAAGTTCGATGAATTTTTTCATGACACCCTCTAATCTTTCGTCCCATTGCTTAATTCTCTTGTTTGTTACGATTCCTTGCATTTCTTGGAAAGCAATTTGTGTTTGGTTTGATTGTATAAGATCTGTTAAAATAAAGGTGAGGAGAAATTTATTTGACTTGTACTATACCTTCTGATCTTTTAAGGACATTCTCTGCCCTCTGACTATAAAACGCTGACATGATAAAGTATCAGGTTTTGTGTGAAATGAATAAATCGTCAGAGTTGACTCTATGGGTTGACCGACCAAGAAGGAGTTCTCTGTCAGAAACATGAGCAAGGACAAGTGGATGTGGCGGTAGACAAGACTAATATTGACTATTCGTCGAATATTGATAACATATTCAGAAGATGGTTTAACGTGATTCTTAACCGATTAACAGAACTGAATCAAACTTCGAATAAAATTTTATTTTATATTCAATGTATTTGACCTAATTCTTTTTCTTGAAGAATTCACAATAGATTCTAATACATTAATGTAGTTCTAATGCATTAATTCTCACAAAACTAAACAAAATTAAACGTTTGACTTCACTTGTTTAAACTCTTGAAAGCACTAGAATTGATTGAGAATTAACAAGTCCATCATGAAAGATCTCCTCGCCCTGATTCAAAACATTTAAAGCACTTAAGGCGGCAATTGCCGTAAATTGAAACCAGTCCTTGTATATTGTACATCTCCAGCTTAAGTCAATAGCAACAAGACCGTTTTAGTCTGTCATGTGCTCACCATCAATTATTTCGCCTTTTGGATTTTTTTGTATTGAGTAAAACAAATGGAGGTGGACTGCGATTTTGATACATCATCAAGTACTTCTGATTGCCAGCAACCAGTCTATGAGGACTGGGATGACAAGATTGGAATACCTAACGATGTACTATTTCTAATATGCTCTTATATGGATGCTTCAGACATTTGGTGCCGAGTACGTCGTGTGTGCGTGTCTTGGCACAAGCGAGCAACGACAGATTTTTTGTGGAAAAGTATATATTATAGGACTTGGGCTGTCCCCCATAAAAAAGGAGGGACATGGTGGCAGTTGTTTGAGCAGAGGACAAAATTGATAGGACAAATGTGCAATAGAAAAACGTCTATTAACAAGATAGCTGAACCAACAGATACCGGCAAAATAAAAGTGGCCCTAAGTTCATTCTTTCAGAAGTTGAAGATGAAATCGACCAGGCCGCTCGGCGAGAGAGAACATAAAATAGCGAACGCAATGAAGGAGTTGGCGGACAATAAGGTATTACACGTAGTACTTTTTTATTAACTTGAGTGAAGAGCACCTTTAGTGATGTAAATAAAACAGCGCTACTAGTCTCGTATTGTAGAGAACTGTTACATTTTAACTCGAGGAATTTGGACGCCATGCAGGCGCTGACTAGGGTCAGTAATGTTGAATCTAAGCATGATCAAGTTGTTGTGTATTCAAGCGAGGCTATTGACCTCATAGAGCCCAGCCAGCCATCAAGTGACTTACAGTTAGGACCAATGTACTTTCTAAGAGGCTATGGTACGTTACTGGTTTTAATGGGTTCACTAACATTAATAGCACTGTATAAACAGGAGATGTACAAAGAGAGTCTGAACGACTACAACAAGGCGGAGCAGCATGGATTTAAAAAGTTCACCTTGTTCTACTGCCGCATGTTTAATCACGTCAAACTCAAACAACTAGACAAAGCATACGAGGACAGCCTCATGGTCATCAACAAGAAGAATGCCAAAAATAGCGAGAAAAAGTTTCCAAATGCAAAGTTGGGCGACTACCTCTATAGACAAGGCAAGCTCGCCGAAAGTAGAGCTTACTTCTTATTGAGCAACAACAAGAACAACAAAGTGATTGCACTAAAGAGACTTTTAGAGATTGATTGTAGATTAAAAGATTATAGAAATGCAGTTAGGTGGTGGTGCGAACTGGTCCTATACTGTCATCACAACGCAGAGTCAGCAAAACAGGAAGGAAAGAAGAACGGAGACATCAAGTCGCTTTACAAAATATACAGAACCAACATCAAAGCCTGTCGCATGAATTTGGCCACCGATGACATTATAGAGAAGAAAGCAACGAGTGCGCTTCATAATCTCTGCGCTTATCTGGAACTATCCCTCACGACCACAATACCGGAAAGTTTTGACGATCAGTTTTTAAACGGTACGAAATTCATACCTCTGTTGGTCAAGTATGATCTGACCAAGGTGATGCAAGATCAATTAGATTCACTCAAAATCACACAAAGAGAGGAAGCCACCGCACTGGCAAAATCTTATGAAAACTTTTTAAAGAGCATCGCCATATATTACCTTTCAAAAGTACAAGAGATCAAAAATGGTGCACACGTATTACAATATGAAAAATATTTACAAAAATCATTTTCGACCAATAGCTTTCTGCGGGATCGGTTTTCGCCAATGGAGTACTCTCAGGATATTGTATTTAAATATGATTAAAAATCAAATCCCCAAATCTCTACTGCGTGCACTCCAAACTCTGACTTTTCCGTTAAGGATTCTTGATTTCCAAATGTTTCACATGAATAACTTGATCCGGAGTCAAAGTCCTTGTTGATGCGAATGGCACATCCACTGTTCTCTTGTTCTGCTTCAATGTTACTTGACCCCATCATGATGTATTGTTGGTTGCTAATAAATAAAACTAGAATTTGTTCTGGTCCATCTGAAGCAGTCAAAGAGCAACTCTTTGGTTTGTTGTTCGTCGTCATGAGTTGATCCGTCCTCTTGTTGAGTGGTGGTGGACCAATGGAATGTGTATACAAATGTCTCTCCCGTTCCGTAGAATCTATTAAAGTCACGTATGGATTCGCTGACGAACGCTCCTATCACTTCCTGGCGTGTGGTTTGGATCACCATGACACAAGGTCCTTGGTCGTCACATCGGGTCAATAATGTCTTGAGACTAATTCCATGATGTTTAGTGCTGTAGAGGAGCTGCCACTCTCTGTTTTGGAAACGTAGCGGAAGAACGGCGTGAAGTGCTTTGGAATGATCTGTGGTCAAGATGCTGTCCTTCACCAGAGTGGGAGTGAATGTACGGTTTGCAATTTGATCCAACCTCTCATGGACGCTGCGTGATGAGTTTGTCAATGTGATTGTCCTTCTGTGGTTACCTGCATCGACGCGTGTACCTTTGCGCATGGCACGGTAAATTTGCTCCCTGATCTTTTCGCCTTCGTCTTCATCCTCATCTTCGCTGCTGGTGACATAAGAAGCCTCCGACTTTGATGAAAGACCGAAACGGGATTTGTAACGCTCCATGAACTTGTCTATTATTGATTCTTTGAAGGAGAAATTCTCATTCTCCTCATCTTCTTGCTCGACAACAATCGCTGGTATCTCTGGAGCTACATAATCAGGATTCAAAATCTTAATTTTCTGGGTAGAGTATAGTTCGTCCATCAAATCAAGATAGTTGATTGACAAGAATTCGTGAAGTTCCATGTTATGCTTCATTGCAACACTCAAGGCAGACGAACCGTGTACGAGGTCTTCATCAGTGACAATGTGATCTATGTATTTGTTAGATAAACTTGTTTGCGCTTCTTGCTCAATCTCCTCCTTTGGTAGGTCTTCGTCCATTATAAAAACTTCATCTTCAGCAATGTGCTGGGCGTCCTCAATATCTTTGTTTGGTTCCCGTACATTTTCCTCAGAGGAGCTTTGTACAAGTTCAGTTTGCGCCTTTTCTTCGGAGGGTTCGGCTTTTGTTTGATCATTCTTCTCTGTTACTGCCTTGAAGGGGTTTGGCACCCATCCAAGTGGCGAAGTTGAGTAGTTAAAGGGGTTTGGCATCCATCCAGTGACCTTCTTGAACATCGATGATTGCTGGGGTGGAACATCTGATAACTCATTTTCCCTGAGCAGGGGTTTCAAGCCCATAGATATTCTCATCTTATTAATGTCCTCAAACGTCATTTCTACTTCTTCCACAGGAGAGGATACTTGCTGCACAATCTCCTCATGATCTTCATGTGCGGTTGTATCTAGTATCAGATTTTGAGAAGGACTGGACGATGTCATTGAGCGACCACCACAAGTTGTTCCAATAAAAATTTATTTACAATGTCAACCTCAGCGCGAATATAGTGAACTCATTTCATTCTATATATATTATTGTAAAACCACCTGGAAAGGCTTTGTTGATGTACACACAAGAGGATGGGGAATAAAATCAAGGTTCCGCAACATTTAGAAAACGATGATAATGACATCGTATGTTGTATATTGTTGTATTATATAAATCTTTTAGAAAATACAGTCGGTAGTCAACAAAATCCTCCAGAACCCAACATACAGAGAAAAGTTAGATAAAAATCAGGATGTTTTATATCGGTTCGCTACCGCTTTAAGCATCCCTGAAGACTTGAAAGCTACCTACTTATCTACAGATTGGATGCAGACTGTTAATCTCGTAAGTTCTACCCTGAAACACCAGGATAACCATGTAGTTTAAAAAAAATAATGCCGATATGCCAGAACCCGCACCAACATCAACCATACATAAACAAAATTTATTGAGTCACTCTAGCAACGTTAACGAGGCGTCTGAAGTTGTTGATGTATCAGACGAAGAATTAGAGTTTGATACAGAAGCAGTGTATGCTTGCAATCTTGGTTTTTTCCTCATTATCATACAGCAACAATTCAGACGTTATCAAAATAAAAATAGTCATCATGGATACCACTGTCGTGAAAACCCTCCGAAAACTTGTTTCGCCCATACTATCAAAACTTGACATTTTACCAGAATTTGGAATGTTTCGTATGTAGTTTACACATTCTAATGTTCATAAAACTTTATTAGATTCTGCACTCATGATAGGGCCTTGGTTAATAGAATGGAACGATTCTTCGCTTTGTGTTCCAAGAAAATGTGTTTCGCAAGCTGCGTTGCTTTCTGCCGACGTAGATGCGCTTTTGGTAAGTTGTATTTGAATTCCATCCAATAACACATACAGTCCGTCGAAGACATTGACAATGTAACAACTCGACTGAGCAAGGTCATCACACATTGGAATGTGAACATGAAATATAAAAGTAGAAGAAGCGACAGCAGGATAGAGGGTAACTGTCAAGATTTTGTAGAGAATGTATTGGCTGCACTTGGGTTAAAGTACAATTTTGACGGAGCAGTTGGAGCTTTCATGAAAAAACTTCGGGAGGATGGAACCTGTAAAATACAAATTGAGGCAGACCCACAATTTCGGAAAAAGTTTGAGTTTGCAGAACGGAAAAATTGCTTCAACTCACACAAGGAACTCGATGAGTTTGTGCTTCATCTGCTTCAAGTGTATGTTTACATTTTTTAAATGTTTTTAATGTTTCGTAGCGACCCAGAGTTTGATAAGAATCATAAACAAGAGTGGATGTTGTTAAAGGCTTTCGACAGAGCGCTCTGGCTTCGACACTACAAATTTAACAATGACCCAAAGTGGATGCCACACATAACAGAGGAGGAAGGAGGAGAGCCCACCATGACTTGTCGTACGTTCACACATTCATCACACACTAACACAAAAAAAGCATTCGAAGATCCAAAAGTCACCAGAAGCATTTTGTTCGTGAAATAAATAATTAATATTAAATTTATTGTCTTGCATCTAAATTCTCGTATGCCTCCTTATCCTTTAGTTGAACAATATAATAGACCAAACTACAAATAATGATGATTGCCAACACCGCCGTACCAGCCTCCACTCCAATAAACAGGTACAAGTTGACAGTCTTGACTACTTCCGGTGGATCGTAGAATCCTTCGAAGGCATCTTCCGTTCCAAACAACTCCAAGTTCAAATCCTTGTTACCAGAGAATCCCAATGGTCGCAAATTGCTCATGCATGCAGTCTTCACGTTGGCCAAATCTTGATTGTTCAACAAAAAGTCCATCATGATTTGTGCGCCACATGTCAAACCTTCGTTAGGATCGTTCGTGACGGTGCTCAACAAGATGCTTCCGGTCGAATTATCGAACACCAATAATCTCGAATTATCTCCAATGTTTGATTTGACTTGTTGAGCGTAGGCAAGGCGTGCATCGAGACCACCGTTTAAAAGTAGAACGTTCTTGGACGTCTTTAATGGTTTGTTGAAGACTGCTTGTGATGGGGTGTACGTCGTCCAATTCGTAATGCTGCGTACTTGTGCAATGCTGATGGCACTTCCCGACGAGAATGCAGTAATGTTGTATTGATCTTCTAGGTATGGTACTGATGGTGCTGGTATGGACCATAATTCGCTCAACGAAATGTGATGAAGCAACATGGGACTGTCGTCTGGAATGAATTCTTGTGCTTGGTTTCTGGCTCTTGTGTAATCTAACATTTTTTGAATGCTGAGGACGTCCAAGTCGGGATCGCAACGGTTTAGACGGTACAAGACGGCTGGGATTACTTCGCGTAGGGATGCGTCTTTTAAAAATGTGTTTAGGATGGACCTCAACTCAGATGCAGTCATGTTGTACTTGTCGGTGATGGCACCACATGTTCCGTTTGCAATCTTTGCGACCACTGTTTGTGCGTATGAATAGGGATCGGAAGTGATCTTGGTGCGGCATAGTTCGGTTTCGTTGCAACGTAGTAAGAAATCTCTTCCTGCTTGTTCGTAACGGGAGTCAATTTGGTCCATTGTTGTTCTTAAGGTTGGATCGGAATCAGAAGAGCTGGAGGAGAAGACAGTATCCAAAATCAAACCGTCGACGACGGCATCAGCATTTTCTAACTGCATCAATCTTGCGGCTAAAAGTGTTCCGTAAGAAAACCCATACACAAATTGCTTTTGGTTGGTTTGTTGCTTGACTGTTTGAATGATGCTTTTGAGGTCTCTGGCTGCACTTTCTGAAGAATATCTATCCGGGTTGGCTCCCACCTCAATCGTCAGGGCATCAGCACATGCAGGGAATTCTTTCAAAGTGATTGCAACGCCTCCATCGCTTCCAACTGTTTCTGCTTGTGGACCAGAGCATGAAAGTCTTTTTGACCTACCAACACCCCTGTGTTCAACATAATAAAAGTCAAATTGATCTCCAAAGCGTTGCTTTAAATTGTCTAGAGTCGATTCAAAACTAGTGGAAGAGACACCTGGACCATCCTGAAGGAACCAAAGTGCTGGTTTAGAGCTTAAATTCTTAGCTATCTTTTTGACGAAAACAAGAAGATTTGGACCGGTTGGGATTGAATAGTCTTGGGGTACTGGAAAATGTGCACATTGCGCGCTGTAGATTGTGAAGTTGCTTGCCGCTTTTAATGTGAAAAAAATCCAAAATAGACAACGTACCCTCAGATTGTGGTGATGGTACAATGTGACCTGTCTCATTGACAAAGACTTGTTTGTTCGTGTATAATGGACATTGGAACCATGTTAATTGTGAATTTACGAACGCTATCAACAACGCTAGTGTAGCAATTGCGATTGTTTTCATGTTCACTTGAGATTAAGTTGAGTTGTCTGTTTTCGAAAACAACACCGGAGAAAATCTCCGAGGAATGTCATTTGGGATATGGATGCGGAGTGAGGATGAGATCATAATGCAAATCACATTGCCTTTCTACCATAAAGTTATATGTGAGTTATGTTTTGGGATCAGAAGAAATTTTGGCCTAACCATGGTTTATCAAGAACATGACAATAATAATGTAAGCAGTTTATTCTTATTTGTGATAAAACTCTAATTACACGAGTATAATCCATTGCTACGATGGATTGCAATGTTATTACAAGTATTAATTAAATGGTGTCACTTCGTTTGTTTGTTGAAATTTTGACATTGGTTGCGAAGGGTCCACTTGATCTACTAGCTTGATGTCGTCTGAACTTTGGAATTGAAGGTATTTAGAGTCGAGGACATAAGCAAAAAGAGTTCCTTTTCCTTTGACTATCAATTCTTTTCTATGGAAATTATAACTCTTTTTTAGAATTTCGTAGGACGACTCTGACACTTGAATATTCATTGGAGGTGCGGTGCTTTCCATACGTGACGCCAAATTAACGGCATCACCCCATACATCATAAGTGAATTTCTTCGATCCAATTATTCCTGCAATAACCCTTCCAGTATTTAGACCGACTCTGATTCCAATGTTTGTTCCATGAAGTTCATTATAACTGCGAACTGTGTTGATCATTTGTATACCAAACTCTAAGCAACACTCAGCATGGTTTGGCGTAGGAACAATTCCCGATACAATCATGTAGGCATCTCCAATAGTTTTAATCTTCTCAACACCGTAAGACTCAAGCGAATCATCAAACTCAGTAAAGAGTTCATTCAACATACTAACAATTACAGCCGGTGGCATGTCGTTGCTCATTGAAGTAAAGCCACAGATATCGCAGAACAAAATTGTAACGTTGTCCATATCGTCGCATACAACGTCGCCCTTTTTGATCCTCTCTGAAATGTGCTTTGGAAGGATGTTGAGTAGTAGCAATTCAGATTTCTGTCTTTCATCCTGTACTTTAGAGTATTCATTATTTAACTTATCGAACAATCTAGTCTGTCTTTGATAGAGTGATAGGGAAACTACTACAATCATCGCGAAACATATTGTAACCGTTGCGAAAGTAATAGATAGCACGAGTACATTAGTTTGAATGGCGGTAGTAACTGTGTTGATATCTTTACTGTACATGAAAGTTATCGCACCCATGCCGGTGTAGTGCATGGCGCTTACAGCAGTTGAGATACAAAAGCTAGCAACAATCAATAACCAACTACTGTTTACGTAGAAGCAAATAGTAAGACCAACTGTTCCTGCTGTGATGGCAATAATCACGCTGAGAGCTACTAAGCCTCTAAAAGTAACAATAAGTTAAAAATATAAGGTGGGAACTTACGGATTATATACATGGTGGCCTTGTACGATCATGGCCTCCATACCTAGATAATGCATACCGCAAGCTCCAGCTGCTATTAGGATTCCTCCCAATAAGATCTGCCACCACTGTGGTTTTCTTTTATCCTTAAGTATCTCTTGCAGCATGTTCTTGATTGCGGTTTTATTTTTTTCTTTCTTCTTTTCTGGTGTATTCTTTAAAAAAGCTATTGCTGCATTGTCTTGTGCGGCTGAGAACCGATTTTTGATTTTGGATAAGGTTTCCATTACACTACTCCTCCTGCGTCCAGCAGTGTAATTTGTTTCTGTTACGGCTGTTTGGTAAGCTTCGTCAGTCAACGCTACGTTCTCTTCAACTTCGTTCTTTAGGCTCTTGCTGTACTTTAAATATCTTTTATATCTGATCGTTTTCCCAATCTGTCTTATATCCTCCACATTATTCACATCGTTAACGAGCGCCTCATCGTTGGAAGCAGCAACCGTATTCTCAACATTCTTAGGATTTCTAAGATAATTAAGACCTGCAAATACGTTTGCAGTAAACACGCATACTATCGCGATGATCAAGGAGCAAATTGTCTTCGTAATATCATACGCAACCTGAAGTTCTGTAGACTGGTTAGTGTTGGGGTCGTACAAATACAATGTTAAAGCGGTCATGCCAACTAATATTGTTAATTAAGCTTTTGTCTACAACTTACGAAACTATAAATGTTATTGCGAATAATAAAATTTTTACTTACATGCATGGTCCATATACTACAAGCTCCAAGTGATATTGCAGCTGCTAACATCCACATAACCAGCGAAAATCTGTTAGTAGCTGACTTAAACTGAAGCAATAGTTGTAGTGTGGTAAACGCTCCCATCGTAGACACAATGAAAGACATTATAATGTTAGCAGGGTTCCATACCAAGAATATAGATGGCTCCAGCAACACGGTGCCGTTAAGGCTCGTAGTGTTGGCAAAAGCTGATGTGTTCATTCTACAATATCTGAAATATTTAATGAATATTTTTGATTGGTCTATGAACAAAAAAGTTTACTCACTTCCATTTTAAATATTCGGCTCAATCTGTAATTGTCAATGTGTATCCATATAAGCTTAGATGACTAAAGCTAGCTTATACTGAAATTTGTTTCCTCCTCCGAATAAATAGCTATTAATACATCTGCTGAAACTTCTTCCTCCACAAGTACGTTGTAATCACCTTTTTTTTTACCTCGAAACCTCAATAAATAATACAACACGACAAAAAATAGCCAGGCGGAGCGCTTATAAATGTACAAAATCTTGTTACATACAGAAGAAACAGGTGCACACATCCTAGGAGATGAAAGAGAAAAGAGGGAACTGTGCAATGTGCAAAAGAGCGACAAAGAATATTGTGCCCACCCTCAAATGAAAACTCAACAAATATAAAATAATTATATAATAATGATGACCAACTGACACAGCTAGCACACCATAGAGTGATATACGCCAATAGCTTAGATGGGCCAGAATAGGTTGTTTACATCGAGGTTAACAGAACAAATGGCCAACAATATTTATTTGATGAGTATGCAGTAAATTGTTTATTGAAAGTATAATTGCTTGAATTTGCAAAGCTCAGGACTCAATACGCGAACAGCAGTTGCATGGTTTTCGAATTATCTTTCATCTTATACTAAATTGTACTAATCTACCTAAGATCAATCTACATACAAAGAATGTGATTTCTACAAAGGTTGTATTTTAGAACAAACTAATTCTCTAGAAAATGTTGTCACAGTCAACAATGTGCGGAGTGACAGATTGCGGAGCTAACCAAAATATACTATAACTCTTGTCATTACAAAGAAATATGGAATTTCTTAACCATGAATTCACAGTCGACATTTATCCGATTGGGAAAATGGAATTCATTCACATCAAAACAATTAAACAACACACATGACCTCTACTTTGATTGGAATGACAAGGAAGCCTATTCGCTTTGGAAAATGCAGAAGTGCACTAAACAGCGTTGCTTATCCACACAACATACTCACTACAACTAGCTATACTCACGCACAGTCCGTAAATAGCGTGACTATACCACGCAGAAGTTTCAACCAAACATTCAAGTGAGTGTTAAATTTAAATTAGATGTCTGATCATCTATAGTCAAGTTATCAAATCAAATGGAACCTTATACGTATCTGGCCTTATTGGCGTAGATGAAGAGGTAATGAAAGCTTTCTTCTTCAAGTCTTACTAACAAGTAGACTGGCGTGTTCGTAAGCGACAGCACCGCCGATCAAACAATGCAAGCACTTACAAACTTGAAGAAAGTTCTCGAGCAATCCGGATCTTCTGTACAACACGTCACCAAAGCCAAAATTCTCTTGTCAAATTTTGACGATCTCCCACTCGTGAATCAGATCTACTCAGAATGTAAGAAGGCTTAATATTCTTTGCTTACTTACGAATTAGACTTTTGGTCACACCGTAACGCACCAGCAGTAGCTTGCTACTATAAGCCCATGTCTAGTCAAATGAAAATAGAAATAGAAGCTACTCAACGCTTTTATTTTAGAGTGCTGGAATGTAACCAATCAGCGACGAGGTCAACCACAGCTATCCGACGACAACAACACACTCCTTCAACAACCTACGCTCAATGTTTGCCGCAAAGAACTTTGTAGGTGTTAGACCAAACAACTAACCTTCACAGCATGCCTGTAGTGTATACGTAACAAAATATTAATCATTGACTAATAATTGCCATAGGTCGCACTTTTAATACTTACCCAGTGGACAAAGAATCGGAAGTGTTCATTTCACTCTTTTTTTAAAGACGTATGGGAACAAAAGTCACATAAGCCAGCCGCCAATAAAATACTTTTATTATGACATGAATTTTGTTCGACATGTTTTCGCATCCATTAATTATACTAGTGGTCACTACAACTTTCTTCTTTTTTGGTTACGATTAGTACCACTGTCAACATATCCCCTAGTGTCGTCAATACTATTTGTGATCTCAAACTTCGAGTAATCCATGTTAATTTTTGTTAGGTCCAAACAGAATGAAGTGTCTCCATTCTCTAAAAATTCAAATAAACCTTCATAATCTTCTTTAAAAACAGGTATACTATAACGTCTGAACTTCATAAAAACTTCGTCAGGTTGATTACATGCCTTATTATAAAAATGCTCGTTGGAAAAGGCTATCTGGGTGATACCTTTTCTTTTGCAAACAGACTTTGCTGAACATTTCTCTTCTCTCCACCCAAACTCATTTAACATGTCTGATATGTAATTACCTGTTGGGAGTTTCGACCTAAAATAATATCGTGATTGTTGTGGGCTATGATGTTCGGCAGTAGTTGCATATCGTAGGAATCGGTCATGAAATGGCATTGTGACCGATATGCGCTTTCCTGACACTACCGGTATATTTTCATGTTTGATAAGTCGAAACAGTCCTCGTACAACATCTCCATTATCCATTTTGTACTGAATGTTAAGCGGTCTGAAATACAAATCACCACCACTGCAATCCTCTGACTTGAAGTTGAAAATATAACCGCGAATATAAGAACAGTCATTCTTATCAAAATGAGGGCGAGAGGCTGGGTTTTTTAAATTAATAAAAAAGCCTGGCAATTTCAAGGGATACCCTTTCTTGATGTGTTCTGGTAAATTATTCATCGCCTTTACAAGAAGGTCATATACACCAGGGTCATTCGTTTTCAGGTCGTCAATAATGTATTCTTCCATGATTTTAAATGCCTTCAACATTTTCTCTCTAACTGGGATGTACCTATTGTTGTGTAACTGAAGCTGCATAGGAACGGATAATGGACTAGGGTTCGCATTTCCACGTTGAAAGCCAATTCCAAAAAACTTCTGTTTTAATTTACGCAGATCGTCTACATTATCATCTGATGGGACATGTTCTTGGTTTCGTTTGCTTTTTGTTAAAATTCTCCCATTACGTTTGAAATCTCCACTTGATAAATATATATCTTGGAATTCAAGGAGCGTATTGCGTATAAACGCTTCGTGCTGTTGTAGTGGTTTACTTCGTAGATCCAAAATTTTTCGTTGCGAATCGTCCCATGAAGAAACAATGCTGTGGTTCTTGGCTGAAATTATTTCTACAGGTTCAGATCCGGTATGTACTAAATCTTGAGAAAGTTTCTCGCATAATGGAAACTTGACAACAGTTACGTTAGGAGGGGGATTTGGTGATTGGGTAGCAGTAGATGATGGCTCCGCAATTATTGTTGCAGAAGGAGTCTGTGATAAGTTCTGTTTTACAGCATTAATTTTATTCCTGTAAGCATGATATGGCTTAATGTGCTCGTTGCACATAAATTTACCCAACATCTGTGGATTAAAAGCCGCTGTTCCTGCATTAATAATGTTCGTAGAAAATTTTTTTGGCCAAGATTTCTTTGGTACTGAGCGTTCGCATTGTGCGCAATCAATGTAAATGCACCGAGTTTTGTTGACTTTGTACTTGAATATCGACCCATCCTTGTAATTGTCAATCACTGTAAAATCTCCTGGGCCAAGGTTCGTTCTTATTGACATTGTACTCGTGTGTTGTCACTTGATGTTTATTTTACAAAATATTGTTACATACAGAAGAACAACCGCACATAATCTCTATACATAAAATTGACTGTTGGCAGTGGACTCTAGTTAGAAGTTAATTACCAACACAATTAAGAGGATCATTGAGGATCAAAAGAATTACAAAACAAAAATGACAATTATAAAATATCAATTCAGTTTTTGAACTGAATTGTTTGTTTGTGATTGATTGGTTGGTGTTGGAAACAAATATGGATTAAGCATGCTATTTGGATATTGTGTATTAAGTTGCGGAATGACAAATCTTGGCATGAATGGATGTTGTGGTAAAATTGCTACAGGAGTTGTTTGTGCATTTTTATCAGTCGATTCGTTATTGTCTGATTGTTTCCTTCTTTTTTTATTCTTTTCCATGGATTTCAACTTTCTTGTATTGTTCGCAGTATCTCTAATAGTTGCATCTCTAATGCGCTTTTCTCTCGCCCTTTTTTTTGATTGTCCCTGAATATCCGCTTGTTCTGCTGCTGTTGATATTGTTGGTTCCTGATTAGATTTCGCATTTTTTTGGTCATAGTAATGCTTGTGACGCTTACAAATAATAGACCTTTTTTAAATAGCGATTTCAATTGTAAATGAAAATTGGACGGTGTAAATGAAGGTAAATAAAGATTAACACCGAGCGTTTATAAACTAACACGTGTAAATCACAATTAACAAAGATTTTTATTTTGAAGCCAAAGTGTCCAAAATTTGATCTAGTTTGGAAGTTATAACATGATTCTCTACTTCAACATTTCGAAGACGCTCAGTCAAGTCATTGTCTAATCTTGAAATTTTGTCTTCTAAATATAACAAATCTTGCGAATTTGAGCCGGTGTTGTTCGAGGACCTAGACGCTACTTGTATAGGGGACTCTTGGTTGGTAGGTGGAGGTGTTGGTTGCATCATTTTCTGCATCATTTGTAACAGCTGCATGCGATAAACCATTCTAAAGTCATCACTACATGAGAGATCGATCTGTTGGTTTCTTTGCTTCTCTATTAAATCCTTCTTTTGCTGCTCCTTCTCTTTAATAGCTTTTAGTCGGAGCTGCTTCATGTTTTGGTTCTGTTTGGACCACTCTTCAAATTTCTGAGCAGAAGTGATTTCAGAGCTAGAGATTGATTGCGCCATTTCGTTCTTCTCATCCTCCTCCATCATAGCTTCTGCCTCTGACAGCTTCTTACTTGACACAATCTGTTCTTCCACATCACTACCAGAATCTATGTTATCCATATTGTCAATCACCTTGTCTCTTTTTGCATTGCCACGCCCTGTTGTCTGCTTTTTGTTCTTGGATCGGTTGATGTTTTTAATGTGACCCTGAATACTCTCTTGGCTCTTACCATAACTTTTCATGATCTTCTTAACTTGAGGATCTTGGAAGAACAGCTCATAGTTTCGATTGTGATGTAAGTAGGCTTTAACCAGTTTCTGAGAATCATCTGCCGCGATCTTTTTCCTTGTCAGTGGAGCTTTTACCTTCGCTTTTGTTGATTTTTTTGGTAAAGTTTTGTTTGTTTTTTTCTTCTTTGCTTTAGTGGCAGGCTTTTTAGTCGGCTCCTCACTCTGGGCATCCTCATCCTCATCCTCAACATTATCTTCGTCATTGCTGTCAACATCAATTTCGTCGATAGGCTCCTCATCGTCCTCTGCAACTTCATCTTCATTTCCGTCTTCATTTTCAAAGTCTTCTTCATCATCAGTGTGGACTTTCTCCTCGTCATCGCTCTCATTTGGTATGCCGTCATTTTTTCTAGAGCGTTTGAGCGCTTTTTCAAGATCAGCGTAATTGATTACATTCCTTGGTCGCTTTGGTCTGTCTCTGGTTTGAGCTTGTTCGGTAGGTGTGTTTGTCATATTTTGTTGTATTTGAAGTTAAGGAACTCCATTTATATTCTGTAGGAACACGGAATTCTGTGCGGAATTCTACATCCCTGAAACCTTGTGTTCTTGATTTTCCTTCCTTGTTTCAATGATCCCTCATCTTGTGGAATATTTTGTACAATACATCACCCACTGTGCCACTGGTGATGTCCACTCAATTATAAGCACAAAAATTAAGTACATACTTGATGGCACAATACATCCATTCAGCAAGCCACAAACAAGACAGCATTTGTGGTATAATGGACACTACAAAATCCATGGTGTAATGTCTCAAATCCTTATTGATTTTAATGGGTACATAGTTGCAGTCGAAACAGGCATTCCAGGGCATCTTCATGATGCTACTCAAGCTAGAAACTGTCGAACAATTCAGAAAATAGTTGGGAGTGATTTTGCACTTACCGACTGTGCTTATAGCAATGTAAATTTTTGTGTTGGAGGTTTTAAAGGTAAACAGCTCATTTCAAAGTCAAGAAAAACTTTTGATAAGGTTTCAAGGCATGAGCAAGTACTTATTGAGAACGTTAACAGCTTTTTAAAGAAGCCACGGACTACTTCAAAAGACTGTAAATTCAAACAAGGTGTTCCATTGTTATGTGCATGTGTGGTGATATGTTGCGGTATGTACAACTTCAGAAAACTATATGGCGATTATATTAGTATGAAAAAAGAGGGAATTCTGATCAATAAAAATTAGTTTTTTAAAATACATGGTGTAAGTTTATAAATACTTGGTGTTAATCGAATGTAAATTGGTGTTAATCAATTTTTGGTTGAGTAAACGATTCATGTTTAAAAA